>VZRX01015148.1:99819-140284 GCA_013398075.1 Notiomystis cincta | reverse complement strand
CGATTTCCTCCGCCAAAGGGGTGGTCCGAAGAGGGTATCCCTCTGAAGTCCCCGGTACTCCATATATGGCCAATCTACGTGGGCTTCTATTTTTATGTGTGAATTCTTCCTTCTCTCCCCTCTTTTTATTTCTCAGAACATCCTGCCAAGGGTCTGGGTGTGTTAATCTTTTTATTTTCCCTCTCCCCCCTCCCCTCTCCTAAGTCGGAGCAGCCAAACACAAGGAAATCCATGCTTAAGGACATGTGTTGTAACTGATCATTTGAGGGACAGGTTCAAAAATGAGAAAGAGAAATTAAAAACAAAGCCTGGGCATGTACTTGAAGACACACAGCGCACAGTGAGCACATCCCACTGCTGCCGAGGAGGGAAATGGTAACTCTGTTCAAGGAAAGTGCCTGGCGTATTTATCATGAATTAATCAAAATACTCATTCCGAGCGTACCTAATTTGGAGCAAATGGAGCTGTCTCCAGTGTGATTTCTAATGGAGAAGAAATCCTTTCATTTCATACAAAACAGTGTATGTTTGTAAAATTTGTCTCTTAATGGGGATCTTAATGAAGGTTGGGGATTGCAGTGAAAGTGCGATGCTCTCTTTCGTAACCTCAGTCATCCTTTCCCTTTCACTCCACAAGCCTTAGTGCTTTCATTTATGGAACCATCCAGACCAGGAGATGAGCAGCGAAGCCTCCCTGTTCTCTGCCTGAGCCTCTCCTGCGAGCAGTAAGGAGCACTGGCTGTGTTTAACTCCGACACCGTGCGCGCAGGCTTTTCTAAACAGTCTGCGGATGACAGAGTCAAAACATCAGCTCTACGTTAGCGATAATTCCATCCTCATCCTCTCTTCTTGCCCCCCTCCCCCCCCCTTTGGCCAAGGCGAAGAAAACCGGAAGAGAGGGAAGCGATGCAGCTGCATTTTGGAGCGCGTTCATCTCGTGTTATGGTTGTATGGGCGTGGGGGAGGGACGGGGAGGGGAGGGGACGGAGGCGCGGGGGAGAAGGAGAGAGAATTGCGGGTGATTCCTCCTCCCCTGCTCTGTAGTTCCCCACAGAAAAACGTGACTGTAGATCGTGCTTTGTGAGTCTCACCCGCTTCCTACGAAAATATGTCCCTCCGTCTTTTTTGAAAGGAAGCAGTCAAAAGTTTGCTAAATATACGAAAAGGGATTCTCAGACGAGAGGGGCTTCCTGCTGCATTGGAGTATCTAACGAGCCGTGCACACGGAAACCGCAGGGAAGGAGAGAACCTGTCATGTTCACGGGCTGTAAACACAGCCTGAGATTAACACTGTGCAGACAGCCCCCCTCCAGGTGAGGGATCTGGAACAGCAGCCTGATTGGGAAACGGATTTAGCATCATAAACGGCAGTTTGGGAAAACAAACCTTTGCTGGCCGGCTCCCGCAGGGGTTAATCGTGCCCAGCACTCGGGTTAGGTGTGCACTGCAGATGGCAAGCGGAATCCCAGAGTGAGCCCTGCTCTGGAATCCAGGCTACCCTTGTGCGTGCATCCTGCAACTTCCTAGCACACAGGGAAAGTTAAAAAGCAATTCTCAGTCAGACAGCTTGGCTGATAGGTGCTTTAGAAAGAAGGATGATTTTCGAGAGAGCAGTACTAGTACTTATTAACAATTCATATTAACGGTAAATAAGGGAAGGAAAAGAGAGATTATAAACTGTTGTTTTGGCTAAGCCACCAGCACTGCAAAATGCTGGCTGGGTTTGGATTCAGCCCAATAATGCCTCGGAGAAGAATTTCAGTCCATTGAGTACCAGCAGGGATGAATTTGGCTCCTCGTATCAAAAGTCGGGAAGGAAAACGCAGTGGAGGCAAAATAAAATGCAGCATAACTTGGGGAAAGAGATGTAAGGAATGGTAAAAGGAAGAGAAAGCAGAGAGGGAGTGGGAGGAGGATAAGAGGTAGTTTTCCAGTGAGAAAACCGGGTTCGATTTAAGATTTGTTTTCCAGCTCTGCTGCAGCACAAATCACGTAGTTTAATAAAACAACACAGGGCAGAATCATTAAATAGATCACAAACAAACATTGCCCAGTAAGTTTAGTAGGAACAACTACCTTTGCTACAGTTCTTCTGAAAATGAGCGAGGGAAGGGATAGATCCTGTGTTGCTCAGGAATGTGGATGCCTCTATCCTGGGCGATGCAGAGGGGGGCAGGCTTTTGCACCGCAGCACCAGGATTTCTGTCGCAATAAGTGCTACTAAGCAATTTTAACTGGTTCTTTAGCATCTTTTAAGGATAATTTAAAAGAAGAAGAAGGAGAAGAAAAAGCACATGGGGAGTTTATTGACTCTATCTGGTAGTATTTGAACAGTCATTTCACACTGTGTACAGGGGATATGCGAGAAGCGAAGGCTGTAAATGAAGTAGGAGGAGAGAGAAAACCGGAATTTGGTCTAAGAATGATTCAGCTCCTTCTTAATTATTCAGGCAAATATTCAGCAGGCTTAACAAGCAGTACCTGTGGGCACAGCCCATGAATAAGGAGGCAGGGAACATGCTCTCCTGCCTGAGAGCAGCAAGATGTGTGTTCCTGCATTACCGACCAGGAGCCAGAGAAGAGAAGAACAGGCAGAGCCTACAGCAGGCTTAGAGGGGGAAGGAACAGCCCTGGTTTAGTCCAAGGTTTGAGATCTGTGGGCAGTGGAAGCTTCCTGGCTGCTCACAGCATCACCTTCAGCCTCCCTTCAGCATCACCTTCGCACTCCTGTGTGCTGCAAAGCCGAGCTGTGAGGCAGCCAAGTGAGGGAAACACCAAAATGCTGACAGTGCCGCCAAGATCCTGGATGTTATTTCCTGGCTCCTCTCAGAGTCAGTTGTAGCACGAAAACTGCCTTGATTCTCTCCACCCTCCTCAGGCATTTCCTTTTTTTTAAATTTTTTCACCAGAGAGGGAAGTATCTTGTTTATCCAAGAGCTGCTCATCTATGCCTCAAGTATGTGACTGGGAAAGAAATTGAACTAAGCATAAAGCAAGTAAGAGAGGAAAAATGTACCTGCTTTGGCACTTCCCAGCCTCTCCAAATTCTGCCCCTTCCCAGGCTGAGATGCCAAGGCATGCCCCAGTCTGATACAGGCTATGCAATAAGAACAGTTTGAGGATAGAGCCCTTTATGCAGAACTCCTAATTACCTTCTGCCATTCACTGCTCTTTATGTAACTCTGAATTTTGACCATCAACAGTATGTGCCCCAGGCTGCTTCAGATGAAATTTGAGGGTATGGCTGGGCCTAATTTTCCCCTGCATTTTCAGGATCTCTAGACACACAGTTGAGCTGCGGGCTTTTTTAAGGACCTGTCTGTGATCAGGTGCTCCAGTTTAGGCCAAGCCAAGATTCCTCTGAGGCTTATGTGCAAAACTAGAGAGATTTAAAGTATGATTGTAACATAAACCCTTGGAGATGAATCCCCACCAATTTCCTGGTGGCACTTTTAGATGTGCAGAGCCAGATCCCCAAAGCTGGTTTGGTACCTGAATCCTGACTAGTTGCTTAAAGAGCAACCAGGCCTTAAATATTTGGCGAGTCTGGGTTCCACCACCGCCCCCGCCTCCCCCTGCCTTGGCTGGGTCCTTCTCACAGCCACACTATAACTGTGTCATTTCCTGCAATGCCAGATTTTAACATCTATTATCCCATATGCAAAGGAGAGGCAGTCACAACATAACCACATCTCTGAGGATTATCATGTGGCACGGAGGTAGGACTTGTCCGAGGTCTCCAGAAACCTTGCTAAGGGGACTTTTAGGCCCAGCTCAGCTTTCATGAGGAGAAAGCTCTGCCCAAGAGAGTCACAAAGGTATTGGACACAGAGGAAGGAGGAGTAGGGCCATTTGATCTATATATTATAGAGGAAAGAGGATATAGAAACAGCTTTCTCTATGTTCCTGTGACAGAGACAGCAGGTAAGGAATAAACTCCAATTTTTAATTTAAAACAATCCTGATTTAGTAAAATAAACCATCATCAGATTTTAATCCTCCTCCTGTGCATGTGACCTTAATTTGGGAACCATTTCAAAAACCTGCCTAGAATTAAGAAGGGATGGAGGTCCCACAAAGCAGGACACAGGCTTAACTGAGAGATGTGAACCTCAAACCATGGTACAGCTCTTTCTGGCTGCTATGCACACTCAAGGGCAGCTAAAGACACCAGGCATTTCTGTTGGATCCCAAAACATCCAGTGCTCCTTGAGCCACACTTCTGAGCATCGCTGGCTGGGCGGGGCTGTTGTCAGCCAGGAGTAAGGGCCAAGCCTGGGAAAAGGAGGAGATGCCAGGCCTTGGAGCCCAGCTCAGGCTGCCTCAGGCCACGGGCTGCAGAGCCAGGCTGGAGCAGGGAGCACGAGCTCCCTCCAGCCATGGCGAGTCAGTGCCTTGTGTGCACACAGAGGAACGACAGAGGCATTTTCCACCTGTAGGAACAGCAAGAAAAAAGATGTGGGACAAGAGTTCAAAAAATGCATCTTCCAATCTGGCCTTTTAAGGCTTCTTCGGTGTTCCTCCACTGTTAAGTTTTAGTGTCCTGAGTAAACTGACTGCTGGTCTCCTGTTTCTTTAGCCTAACTTTTCCCACAGCACAAAACCACAGTGGCACACACCAGTATGGTAGAACACAAAGTCATGTACTTGCACTTCCCCATATGATTTTAGCCATATACTCTGACAATTAATCTTTAAGTGAGTGCAAATTAAAGTGCTGGTTTAATCCACACTTTTAATGAGGTTATGCTTTTGGGGCTATTGCTTGTTTACAGGAAACACAGTCTATCTAAAACTGGGACTTTTGGAACTGAGAAGTGCACATCTCTTTGTGTGCAGGCTTTGAAATCAATGGAGCTGCCACGAGTTCAATAAGCTGAATTGTGATTTTTAATAATCCACCTGGAGATGAGGGTATGGCTGGTCCTTCCTTTATGATTATAATTGCCAACTGCACAACACATGTGTTTGTTACAGTATTTATTGAATCATTTTTGAATGCTGTGAAGTGGTGCATGAGTACTAACTTCATTCCACTTGCCTGATAATACTGAGTGAGGTAAATGGAATTTAAGAAGGGAAATAGAAAGCCCACTAATTTTGAAGCAAAAGACAAAAATGTAAAGCAAGGCAAACCAGAACACCCCTTGTCCACAAGACAGACAACCCTTAGGGTCCCCTACCCAGGTACGGGTTCAGGGCCATCAGCTGTCACAGCAAATGGTGACAGCCACAGCAGGTGAGGATCCCCTGAAGATGCTGGCCCACACCAGCATGAAGGCCAGAGCTGCCATGTCAGACCATGCCATCCTGGTGACTTCCTCTGCCTTTAGCACCTGTGATGCCACTTGTTGGCTCTTTTACCAGGAGAAACATTGGCCATTTCCCTGGCATCCTGATGTGTCTCAGCTGTGAGGCAGCCTCAGCTGATGCAAACTGGCTGAGCTCTTTTGACCTGATTTGCTCCATCCCAGCCAGGGCGTGGCTGTGGCTCCACCCCTCCTTTACACAGGTAAAAGGGCTGGTGAGAGACAGGCTTTCTTTTGAAAATGAAATGAAAATGGAACTTCCCTTGCACAAACTTTATCCTGGACGACTGAGTTCACAGCTCAAAGAGGGAGGATCTGTAAGCACCAAGTTTTTTCCTTTCCTCTGCTGTTTCCTCTCCTTAGAGTGCGTGGGAAGGTGTTGACTGTTAGTAGGTCTAGTTCCTGCTCTCCCTTTAAACTGGGTCATCACAATTTACCCTCCTACCTGCTATAAGGATTTAGGGTTTTTTTCCTTCTCTACCCTTTGATATTATCCTTCTGCAACTCTCCCTCTCCTCCCCTTCTTCTCCTTCCCCCTGTTTCCTCCTTACACTAAACAGGAGGAAAGTGGGTCACTTCATAATTGCTCTTCTCTATTTCAGAGAAACCCACAGGCACAAAATGGAACAAACAGGTAAGTGTCACTAATTCAGGGGAGCTTTAAAGATATTTTCCTTTTGGATGTCTCCTGGGCTTGCGTCACCTGCTCCTTTCCCTTTGCTTCCAAACTCCTGGTGTAAGAACTAGTGCTGCTCTCTGGTTGTGTACCTAAAATTCAAGTTGAGACTAAATTATTTGGGATGTTGAAAGTAAGCATACTGGGCTTTTTCCTCTCCCTTTTATACATTTTTAGTGCAATGGAATGAAAAAACTTTATGAAGGGAATGACTTGTGCTTAAATATGCCAAGGAGGGAGTGATTCAGTGTTGATGCAATAATTTACAATAACCTTAGGCATCCATAGAAGTGATTCAGAAAAAGGAAAGGCTTCCTCACTCATTAAGTCTTTATCTGTGAGCTACCTGCCACACAACACGACTTTAGATTATCCTCAGACAGAACAAGAGCTGTGCAGTCCAGTCAAGCATACAATTCTATTTTTTTTTTAAAGTAGGCACAGTCCCAGGGATTCTTTTGCCCCCAAGGCCTCATTTTGTCAGGGCCATTATCTGCTGCTTTCAGTGAAAAACTTTCTGTTTAGCTGAGTCCTTCTCTGAAGAGAGAGCTGGAGTCTGGGTCCAGGTGTAGTGTTGGAGAACCTTCAGTGTTGGAAGACTCAGTAGCTGAGGGTGAGGGCTTTGATAGTTGGGCATAACATTTTGTCTTTGGTTTGGTTTGAGATCCAGTGTTTACAGATCCTAGGACTGTACTGCTCCCCATTAGCTTTTACACCACACAGATAATTAATATGGAGTATGTCAGACAAGCAGGCTTGCTGGTCCTTGTAGAGCCATGAGTGTTACTGGCCATCACAAAATTATTATTGTAGGGTTTCAGTTTTGACTTTTGGGTAACTCCTTTTGCTCCAATTTTCACTGTGTCGTGCAAGAAAATGTTCTCTCATGACAGCAAAGTCTCCTGTTATTTGCTGTGCAGAGCAGAGGCTGAGACCAAGCTCTAGAAGGGCAAAGACCAGTGTTTTGCTCCTGGTTTGGACGTTGAACAGCTGTACCATTCTGGAAAAACTGACTTCCACCTTGAGACTTGGTGCTTTGGGCTGAGCTGCAAAAGCTCCAGCCCCCCGGTAAGCACTGCCTGGCACAGTCCTTGATGGTGTTTCACAGAATATGCTGATTTTCCCCGACTGAAATTGGGGTTGAATCTGTCTCTGCCTCTCTTCCTGTTGCTTCTTCCTTCCTATTAATGTTGTAAATATTTCCATCTTCACATACTGTTTACTCTACATCTGTCCAGTGGGACTCGGTGCTGCCTCTGTAATTTACCTCTCCAAGGAGAGCCTGGGAAGCCAACAGGGCAACTGCCTGGAGAGGAGGTTTCTGTTTGTTAGGCAAAGGGAAGGCAGAAGCTTGCTGATCTTTTTGGACACTCATTTCTGTCACTAAGGGCTCTTGGGAAAGGCTGATGTGTCTGTTTAATCCCTGCCCAAAAAGGGACTGCATCAGACAGAGAACCCACTCCAGGGGAAATGGCAAGTGTTCCTCTGGGCTGTGATGTCAACTCTGTCACAGGGATGTGCATCCAGAATAATTCAGGTGACTCAAAGGAGGCCAGCTTTATTCTGTACAACAGGACTGAGCTGTGAGATAGACCAGACAAATATGTAGCTTCAGGTGTTAACCCTTTCTGTTCCTCAGATTCCAAGTACATTGCAGTAGGTTTAAAATTGCTCCTGGTGGTATTCCATAGCCTTGTTTGAGGCAAAAAGGAGTTGAGTGCATCCTTGGTCTAACAGGAATATTCTCTTTGAGGATTTATGGGTCAGTCTTCATATATCTCTAAAATGGGAGTGAAAATTGCCCTGGTACCTTCCTGAGAGTTATTTCAATTTCCCTTCCTAGTGTTCTGCAGATAATTTATATTTTTTTAATTGATAAACTTACTGAAAATTACAAGTGAGGAAAACAAATCTGTCAAGGACTCCCCAGCTTCTGAATGTGGAGTGTTGTTTTTTTCTTCCTTTCCTCTCCTAAAAAAAATTACAAATGTTCAAAATATTTTGAGAAACCAATGCTCCTCTGAATAAAAGCCTACTTCTCTCAGCCTAATTCTTGCCCTTGGTGTTTTTAAGGTGTTTTAATGAGTGTTCTTTGACCTCTCTGTTTCTAAAATATGCACAATTATGGACTCCTCTTGAGTAATTAGTGAGCCTTGTTCTCACTTGAGGTATATGCATAATATGAAGCTGAATCTGAGATGCCAGTTTACTGCTGAATCTTCATTTTTCATGCAAGTCCCAAACACTGGAGTGTGATAACACTTGACCACCTGCACTGCTGTGAAGCCTGGTCCTGGTGTGGCTGGGGGTGTTATGGGTCAGGCCTGGGTGTGTTGCCATGCTGAGGAGCTGCTTTCTTGTTGCCTGATCAAGGAGTGCTCTTGCAGTGTAAGAAAATGAGAGGAAAGGACTGGAGGATGTGGAGAGCTGATCCAAAATTTCCTGTGGGCTTTAACACAGGTTTGCAGACAGCTTTGGACTGAGGGATGATACGGATTCCTGATGGATCACTTATAAATAGTTCCCTAGAGATTCTCTCTTATGCAGCAAAAATCCTCATTACTTGAAGACTGTCTGAGCAACCCACCCACCAGTCAGACTGCAGCTCTCACTCTTGCCAAGAAAGAGACCCTTTATTAAGAGCCAGCCCAGACCATAACTGAACACCCCCAGGTGAGGATGAAACCTGCCCTGGGACCTCTGCTAAGCCCATTTACAGCCCTTACCAGGCTCAGCTGCCTTTCCAGATCCTGTCAGTGCCTACAGCAGTGCTTCATTTCTTGCTGTGGGCCTCAGAGAAGGCCTGTGGCATTTTTGTCTCTGAATCATGTCAGAAATGCTTTTGAAGGATGTCCAGAGACTTGGTCTTACTCATGATCTCCCAGAAACTTTCCAAGGTAAAGAGATGGAGTTAAAATATGGTTAGAGAAATAATAATCTGTTTTAATTGTTTATTATCTTGTTATTTTAGTGTGGCTGCCACAGCTGAAACAACGTAATGTTCCTCATGACCAGAATGATCCAGATAACAGGGAGATTAAAATAGGCCTTTGCCTCTGGCATTCTTTTTGCTGTTATGGTCTCAAGGGATGCTGGGGACTGCTCTGCTGGGAGCTGGGCTGTTAGTTTGGCTGAGGCTGAGCAGAGGAGATTTGGGCTCCTTATGTCCTTCTCTGCTCCAAACTTTGTGAGCACTTGCCTGTCAGGGGATCCCAAGCAGCCATCCAAGTGTTTTATAGGAGTGAATTATTCCTTGGGTGTTTTCAATCACATAGGACATGTGCAAACAAGATCAAGATGTGCTGAGGTTTATATCTGACTCTTGTTTTTAATAGTTCAAGGAACAGGAGAGGTTTCTGCCTACCCCAGAAGCAAGCAAGCAATGTCCAAAGCCATATGCAAGATGAGTCTGGACATGAAAATAGCTTTGTTGCAGCTTGTCTTTTGTGCCTGTTAGGCCAGTGTTGAGGAATACATTCAAGGCAGGTAGCTCAGGATGAAGCTGCAGATTGAGCTCTGGATGGGTCAGCACCAGTTCAGGGCCTCTTGCTTCAGGTTCCTTGCCCTCCTCAGCTCAGTCTGCAGCTCCACCCTGAGCTACTTGCCCTGAATGTATTCTTCAATAGTCATGATGCTCCTCCTGCCTCCCCAGCCTTGCCCCAGTGTGGTGCAGAGCCTCTGGCTGGCAGAACAGCAGGGAGTAGAGCTGCCCCTGTTGCCAGGAAGGCAGGGAGCTGTCATGGAGCAGAAAAGGTCTGCAGGGAAGGCCCACAGAGGCTGGCTGAGCTCTCCATTCTCAAGTCTCTTCTCCCAGAGGGTGGTTGGGCACTGAAAGGACTCCCCAGGGAAATGGCCCCAGCACTAAGGCTGCCAGAGTTCAAGGAGCACTTGGACAACACCTCAGGCACATGGTGGCATTCTTGGGCATGTCCTGTGGAGAGATCAGACTTTGATCTCTGTGTGTCCCTCCCAGCCCAGAATACTCTGTAGTTCTGTGATTTGATTTGGTTCCTGAGAGTCCCCTTGTTCCTGTGACTCACCTGGCATGTGGCCCTGATGCCTCACTGGGTGATGCTCTCTGTGTCAGCACTGGAGCCTCTCTGCAGAAGGAACCCTTCGGCTGATCCGAGCTCTCCTGCACAAAAAGCCCAGGCAGGTTGGCAGAATCGATCATGCTAAGGCAGAAATAGCTTTGTGCTGGAGCCAAGGTCCTTTCAAGGTAGGAGTCCTTCATTTGGGTGATTTTAGCAGCACTGAGTTTGTTGGTAATCTCAGCTATTTGAATTCATTGGGAGTCCAGCCCCAAATACACAGTACTCAAGGAAATTAAAAATAATCCCTTTGGAGCACGTATTTGCTTTCTAGCTTTCAGCTACTTGAAAGCTGTGCTTCCAGCACTTACACCTCCAGCCACAGCTGGTAGAAAATGGACCAAAGATTGTCACAGTACAGAGCTTGGCAGAGTAGGAGCTGCCCTGCTGGTGTCGGGGGAGTTGGATCATATGCTGCCTCCTAAGCTTTGGAGGCTCCTCCCAGGAATTTTCCATTTTTTCCCTGCTCCCCACACATGTGCTTCTGACAGGAGCCAGAATGTGGGGCAGCATTGCTGTGCCCTCTTGTGCTGCCAGAGGGGCTATCCAAAACTTCCAGCTGTTACTACTCTATTACATAGATGACCATTCCTAACACAGCCTTATTCACATCGAAAGCTGGAGAAACCTCTGGGTGTGATAAAGGTACTGGAACTTTTCTCTTCCAATCGATCTGCTTGGTGACATTGATTGGTTTTGCTGGGAGGAGGGTCAAGCTCTGTACAATTTGTTGTTTTCATCTTCCCCCATAAACAGAAGGAGCAGGCTGCACGTATTAATAGCTGGCATGACATTTCCTTGTGGAAATGTAGCCTACCTGTACGAAGAGTCAGCCCTGGCACTGTTTTCTTCCTGCATACAGAGCTTGGGATGCTGCCATCCTATGCACCAGTCCCACTGCTTATTTGGCAATAAGCAAGTGAGGCCTTGCCTGATACTGGGTATGAATCCACAGTAGGGAGGAATTCTCCCACACACTGCCAGGGAACAGATTTATTGCCACATATCCACACACAGTGCCGAATTCACCTAAGTCTCTTCTAATGTTCTATTTTAATTGCTTGTCTCAGCCAGCTGATGATAAATCAGTCTTACATTTGCAGTGGGGATTTGGGGGGTAGGGATTGAATGAGATTTTATTGATATTATTGTAAAAGGCCTTTTCTATCTTTTCTGGGTAAATGAATTCTGTCCTTTTTGTTGTATTAAAGATCTTTCAGAACCAATCTGCCAGCATCCCTCTCTGCACACTGAGCAATCTCTGTGCAGACTGCTGCATCCCCAGCCAGCAGAATGCTGTGTGCTGGCTGGAGCCCTCAGCTCCACCTGCCTGCACTGGAAATCAGACTGCAGGGAAGAACTTGTGCTAGAAGCATCCTGCTTTCTCTTTGGTTGTTTTGTTGGCTTTTTTTTTTTAAACCCATTCTGTAGAGCTAAACTGTAGTTTTGCAGGGCTTGTGGGACAGCATCTGAAGAGTAACAAAAACCAGTGTGTGAAACAGTTCTCCCTCTCTTTCAATGCAGAAGCAGTTGGCAGGCCATAATCTGAATCTTAACATTACAGTTCAGCTACTGAGTTTTATAAATTCCTCTTTTTTTAAAAACATTCTGTAGAGATCCTATATTTTTCCTTCATGGTATATAGCCTTTTCCAAGAGAGGCTTTTGGGAGCAGTGAGTGCATCATAATTTGAATATAACACCATCAATTATAAATGAACATGACATTAGTGCCTTAAAGCAAGACTAATGTCATCTTCTTGTGCTGTATAATATATATAATGATGAAGATACTCATGCTCCAATGAGTTTGTGGTCTAAAACAGGCAAGACTAGCAAAAGACAGTAGAAAATAGCCATTTCTGGTCTCTGCTTTTCTGCTTTCAGTAAATTTTCCCTGTATGCTGACAACTCCAAGACTGTGCAAGGTAATGGTTATGATTATCCAAGAAACCTGGGAAGTATTTAAATTTAAACTGATATGCTTCAGATCATAATGTGGACTCTCTCTGAGGAAGAAATTATTGATTTTGATCTTGATTTTTTTATTTTTTTCCTTGAGACAGTCTTGTAAGTGCCTAACTGGGGAGATGATGGGAAGATAAAACAGTGCATTTCTCCTCATCCCACATCCTACTTGGCATCTGAGGCAGTGCTGCCACCAGTGATGGGCACACAGGGTAGGAGAGTGCAGCCACTGCTTGGCTAAAAGGCAGTCCCTTGGGTAGAGATGCAGCAGCTAATCAGAGTAGGGCTTAAAATAGGAACTAGAAGCAGTTTTGTGGTGGGCAATAGCTCAGGTCACACAATAAACACCGTGGACTTTGTGCAGTGGACAGAAACACTGGGGAATCTCCTAAGGGGCCTTCAACCTCAAACATCAGATTTAACAAAGACTGACCCATGGCCTTCAGAACCCAAACCTTTGGAGGGACAGTACTTTGCTGTGGCCACCCTGAGCCACTGTGCAGGCTGTGCCAAGAGTCATGATCAATTTTGCTATCAACTTAGCTGCTCCAAAAGGCTTACATGACTCACCAGGGTTTGGCTCTGTGTAGGTATGTGCAAGTATCAATAGCTTAATGTGCTGAGGGAAAGGAAGGGAAGACAATAGCCAAACTAGGCAAGATTTTTTTTGTAGGAAAAGCCCATGCTAATAAAGGCATGAGGTTCATTCACCGTTCTCAAAGCAATTTGCAAGAACCTGGTTTGACAGGATTCACTTCTCTAACACTTTTCCCTAATTTATGATATTTTTCATCGTTAGGTCTGGCAGTTTCCACCTGAGCCTATTTAGGGGCCAAGTAGTGAAACAATGTAAATGAAGCCCTGAATTCTCAGTGCTTACTGAGACCAGCAAAGTACAAACTCTTTCTGATGGCTCCCTTCCTGGGACAGTGAAACAGCTCAGGATTGGGTTCCAAACTGCCTTCATTCTCTGTGGAAACTGCAAGGCAATGGGAGGAATGAGGTAATGAGATTCCAGTTCTGCTGCAATAAGCTTTGCAGGTAAACCTCTCTACATGTGGATTACCTTTTGTCATCTCTGAAGTGGTGATTGGATTTCTCTCTTGAGATCTAAAGCCTTTGTTTTCATCATTCTGCACATCTTGACTGGAAGATGAAATACCTGATCATTGTGTGCAAGTGAAATTCAGAGCTCTGGTTTGGGGAATCCACCTGTGTACTGCAAAGTTTCCAATTTTGTTCTCCCAGGACTCCTGGCTATGATTCAGTGGACACAGCAATTATTTTGTCTTTAATTTTTAAAAAGTTTGAGCTAGGATCTCAGTTCAATTTCCATTTTGTGCAGTGAAAGATTAGAGCTCTTGACATACCCCAAGATATTAGGAAATGTAAAAAAGGCAGAGAACAGAAGTGTACCATGAAATGTGAAAATTTTGAGTGGGGGTGTGGCAGTATCCTCTAGTCTTTCTGAGTAAGAAGCTGGTTGTTTTTGTACAAAAATATGCTGGGGTCTGTCAGAGAGCAGATGAAGCAGGAACATGCTCAGTTTTGTCTGCTTAGCCTTACATTTTTATTGCTTGACCTCTAATGATCTTGATATTGTGGAATCCTCAGATCTACAGAGGAAACATCAGTGGTGCATTCATGGAGGGAAGGAGTTTGGGAAAGGGGGAGTACTTGGGTGTTACCCCTCAAAGTGGAGGCAGAGATTGATCAGAACAGACAGCTTGGCTTGATTATACAGTGGTACATTGAAAAAACAGGTAAAAATCACTGCTTTGTTCTTTAGAGGAAGGCAGTAACTCATGAGGGGACTTTTTTCCACCTGGCCTCACTAGGTTTTTTGATGGCAACCTGGGATTAAGTCTTCATCTTCCACCAGTTTAATGAGTTTTTGAGACAGAGGAATCAGTGAGAAAAGGAATTCTCTGAGCTGCCATATCAGACAGCACAGGGACAGGGACTGTCCTGCTTGGGCACAGGTTGCCATTTGCTCCATGAAAAGGAGAATTTGTACAGTAATGGTGTCATCTTGTCTCAGCAGGAGGCTGGAGAGATTCAAAGGATGTATCTGTGATTTATTACAGCTGTTCCTCTCCTGTGAGACACAGTATGGTTAAAAGGCAAAACATTGCATAGCCTGGTACTTGTGGGTACTGCTGTTGTCTTTCCATGTCATTTTCATCCAGGCTTTGAAGCCTGGTGTTTGATAGGGACTGTAGCACATTTCCTACAGTGCTCCAGGGAAAAGTGTGAGACACAGCAGTGATGGTTACAAGAGCAGAGGTTGCTTGGTGGCAGGTTTATTGTTTTGAGGTGGTGTATTTTGCTTTTCCATGAGTCAAAACCAACTAGGAATATTAAATTGAAAATATTTTGAAGCCTGCCTCAGGGGACATGCTGACTTCTTCATAAGACATAAGGGTGCTCTAATGAGAAATGATACAAACAGTAGATAATGGGATAAAAATCCCAGGTGGAAGTGAGCTAAAAATTGTAACTTGCCCTATTATCTTCTCTTCACTTCCCAGGCATTATTTATTTGATGGAAGAAGTCCAAGTGTGTTTTATTTGCTGTTCTTGGAGCATGTGGGCCAATACTGATTTGTTGACCCTTGTTAAGGGAAGGCATTGACTTTAGTGTAACTTGTGCTGTAGCAGCATGGCCTAACCAGCACCAAAACTCAGGTCAGAAGAAATGGGACTGTGTGTACAAAAAGGCCCTGCTGCCCTCATTTTTTTTTTTTTTCCCAGAAAAACAAGTAGTTTCCAGAAGCCTAGTGAAAATAAATAATGAAAGGGGGACTGAGATCAAGGAAAATAATCTGTCCTGACATTTCATCTATGGATACCTGAAATATTGCAAGAATCTGAAATCCACTGGGGGAAATGAGTCTGAAATGACAGGGCTGTGCAGGAGCTGTTCTGAGAACTGGAGGAAGACACAGAGTTAAAAATAAAACAAAGCAAGGGAAGATGCTGCAGTAACTTAGCCCACTCTGTATTGCTTTTGTATAGGTGTGGGGGAGAAGCCAGGCAGCAGCTGGCTGCTTCAGAAAGCCTATTTTTATTAAGTCAAATTGCAAAAAGCCAAACCAGTCAATATGGAGTGTAAAACCCTCAAGATCTCCTGATGGTGGAGCATGCATTTTTTCCTCCTCCTCTTCCCTTGCGCTTCCTGCCACAACAGGAAACAACCCAAGGGACTCTTCCTCCAGCATCATTTTCCTGGAGTCCTCTTTGGTTCCCAGGGTACACAACATGGGAGAAACCAACGAGAGATCTGACCCTGAATGGATTCTTAATTGCAGATTTCAACCCAGTATGAAGGGGACTGATGTTATTGTTGGCAGTTTCTGACTGGTATTGGGACAGAATCACTCTTGAGTTTCCTTTCTGGGGAAAATCCAGCACGAGAGCACTTATTTCTGTAATCTCTAGTTTTGGCAGTGTGATATTTGTTTATGTTTGTCTCTGAAGGACTCTTGGAGTACCTAACAGGGGTGTCTGTGTTCCCTGCACTCCAGTAGAGCAGACCACATGGATTACTCCAGTTGCAGAGTCCTTGGAAGCAGCATGGTCTGAACAGCCCATTGCTTTGCTCCCTCTTAGAGCAAGAGAAGTTCTTTAATCCTTCACATGATGTTCCAAAGCACAGAGTACTGACAAGGAATGGGAAATAGACAGATGCCTAAGAAAGGAGTGATCACCTTCCCGAGGGAGGGATGTGGTGTTGGATTCTTTGTCATTGTTCTCTGCCAACATGTCCTGTCCTAGTCCTCCTCAATCCATAAAGTGAGAAGAGTTCCCTTCAGCACCAGGCCTCTCCCAGAGCCAGCTGAGGCTGGTGAAGAATCTTTGTGTGGTGTGAATGTCTTCTAATTACCTTCAGATAACTTCACCCATCCCTGATTGGACAGCAACGACCTTGGACAGCTTGAAGTGTTGTCACTGGTGAATGATCCCACTCCTGGTACCAACTCCTTGCAACAACTGCTTCCTTTACAGAACACCCCCACACTGACTGTGTAGAATGTAGAGAATATTGGTGTCCTACTGAAGAGAAGGAAAATGCTGGGGTGGTTTCTCTGCTGGCTCAAGAGGAGCTGCACAGATGGCAATGAGGGCAGGTTGCATTGTGTCTCTGGGGAAGGGGACTTGGTGGGTTGGCTCCTCACCTGTGTCAGGTGATGCTGAAAGCCTCTGTGCTGTGTAGGGTACCAGGGCCTTGTGTTTGCTTACACACAGATTAGCTGAACTCCACTCTCCTCTTGATGAAACAGATCTTAACCTCTAGGCCAGACCAAAACCAGTCTTGAGAACCAGCAGAGTGACAGTATCAATGCTTGACATCTGTCTCTTTCAGAGGACAAGGCTGATAAATCTGCAGCTTCCTCTGGGCCTGAGACAGCCAAATCCTCAGGCATGGTGGGCCAGTGAAGATGAGTTTTCCAACCAGCCTGGAGTCTTAAATCTTCAAGACAGCTGCATCTCTTCCTGGGTCTAGTTTGGTAGAGTACCTCAAAGTGCTGGTCTACATATGTGGATGTAACTGCTGTCTCCTGAAGCTACCCCAGTTCTGAGGATCTGACTCCTACAGGGAGCAGAGTGCCAAAGGCTACTCTCATAGCAAATTCCTCAAGTGTCTACAAGATGCCTTCCCAAAAGCAACCTCATGCTGCTCCAAGTGATGGTTTGAGGGTGAAGCTCAGCAGTGCCCTTATTGCTCACCTGGGCACAGGTAAATGGTGAGTGTGGCAGGTGAAAACACCTGTCTATGACTGCACTCATTAAAGAGTCTCCCTTTTGCCTTTTTAATAGTTATACTGGCCCTGTAAAGAGGGTGGAAGTGAATATAGTGATATTTTCCCCTTCTTTTGCACCCTTACTCATCCCTGCCCTTGTGTTGGAGCAGCTGTCCTGTAGGGTGGTGTGAAAGTTTGCAGGTAAATGTTGATTATCTCTTTGTAGTAATTCAGCAAAAAGACAGCACTTTATTTTTTACCTGCATTGTATCCCTTCTCTCAAGTGGATTAGTTCCTGAGGTGTATCCTTAGGAGAGAAATCCTTACATATGTGAATGAAACAGGCCTTTCAAATAGGTACAGAATTCCTGATAAAGGATCCCCAGAGGCCTATAACCATTTTGCTGCCTCCATCAGTGCCTAAACAACAGGGGATGCTGTGTGGGGGAAGGCAATGAGGTGGGAGGCAGCTGATGAGAGGAGCAATGTACCCTGCTAACAAGACTCATCTGAACAGATAAATCCAGGACTTCTGTGTCTCCTTTCACCTGCCTCATTCTGAGCAACCATGTTAAGAAGGGAAAAAAAAAATATTCAAAGCTCTTCCAACCAGAGCCCCATGGAAAAACAAGACAGTTATCAGCAGAGCTCATGCTGCTCTGGGTGGGAAACCCACACAGCACCAGGATCAACACATCCCTGCCATGTGCCAGCATCTGCTGCTGCCCTGGCTTGGCACAGGTTCCAGTGCTCCTTTGTACTCTTCTTTGATCCAGTGCTGTGTTCAGCAGTGGGCACTTGATTAATTCTATTTCCCTGGTGCTGAGGGGGAAGCATGTGCAGCTGGAGAGGGAGGAAGAGCTTGCTTTAGACACCTCCTATGGGGAGATGCTACCTGTCCTTAGGGATTTTCTGAGTCTCTCCAAAATGCAGTGTTTCCTTGGGAAGGAGCTAATCCTGTGAGGCACTGAGGGCCACCAAGGCACTGACATGTGAGAGTGTTTTGAGGCCAGCAGTGCAGCCCAGTTCACTGCAGCCTCAGCCCTCTCCTTCCCCTGCTCCCCTGTCAAAGTCAAGGCTGCTTTTCCTGCAGCACTGCCCTTCTGGTAACAGTGAATCTCTACTGCTTGCCACAACCTCAGTCTATCATCTGTGGATGCAGTAGTTAAATAACAGTCTGAGCTTCTGCAAAACAACTGTGGGAGTCCCTCAGGCCACCGATGCTGCTCCTTCCTCCCCCAGAGCCCCAGGGAGCAGATGCAGTGGCTGTGTGGAGGCTTCTGAGGACAGCACTACAAAAGCAGCTCACACAGGGGCCAGCAGGCTCCAGCTTGGCTGGGAACTGCCCGGTCCTGCATCAAATGCCAGCAGGGGGGGACGTGTTTCTCCTGGCCTCTCCTGGTTTGCAAAATTCATCCATCTTGTGACAGAAATGGGCATGAGGAGAAGAGCAGGGATCTCTTTCTTGCCAAAAACCAGTCAAGATGGAGATAATATTTTAACTTAAAATTCTGCCTATTTCAAATAGCAGTGGCTCTTCCTCACCAGGATTTCTCCATCAGTCAGTTCTGTACTGCTTTCAGGAAGGCATCTGCCCAGTGCTTGAGATGGAAGTTGTACTCTTTGTTCTCTGAGGATGGTGTCCCTTGTGTGGAGCATTGGTTCCCTGCCTTCCCTAAGGATAGCCTTTGCCTACTGCTTGTTTTCCTCCCTCAATGCCTGTTTCCAAGAGAAGGTGCTGGTTTGTGGTTTATGCTCCACTCTTGCCAAAGCCCTGGTGAGGGCTGTCAGAGCCCTTCCCAAACCGGTGATGTGCCCAGGTGATGTGGACTGCAGGCAGTGACTGCTGCTTACCCAGCATGTACTTTGGGGCTTCCAGGAGCAGCAAAGCTCTTCTGTAAACTCCAGCAGAACACAGGCTGTACATTGAGGTAATCAGCATCCTTGATCTTGTCCTGTGAGACCCAGCAGTTAGCTTATTTGCACTCTGTTGTGGCAAAAATACAAAGAAAACAAATATGAAAGATTATTTAATGAACTCTGGAAATGAATAATGAATACATCATTTTTAAGTGGTTCTTCAGGCTGCTACAGAGTGCTATCCTGAGATGTGAGAGCAGGAATCTTGGCTCATACAAAGGAGGACAGTCATTTGGTTCCTGAATGAACAGCTCACAGGATGAATGGGACAGCTAATTGTTTCTTGAAGCAAACTTCTCAGACATGAGTGTGCCTAAGAAGGAGACTTGGCAGTGAGCTGAGCCTTAATTTTTAAACAGTGTGAAAGATGGGCTTGACTTACCACTGCTTTGAGTTGGTGTAATGCCACTGACTTCAGTGGAGAATTTGTAGCCCTCACTTATCAGCTGCCTGGCTATTTGTTGGCACTGCAGTGAGAAATGAAACACTAAGCAAGGTTTTCCAGCAAGACTACAATTTTCTGGAAGGCCCCATGCTGACAGAAGAGTAGAATATGACTGACTTAAACTGATTTGTTGCATGTCTTGAGTTAAACACATTATCTTTGCCATGATATCCTGGCTTAGTCCTTACCTAAAACCCAAGAAAGCTGTTTGAAACCTTCATCTATGGAGAGACTGGCTCACATTTCAAATAAGTTATACACCATTTTCTCCTAGACTGAAAAACTTCAGGTTGGTCTTCAATTGCTGCTGATAACTCAGAAGAGTTTTAGGAGAGCTGTACATTTTGGGTTTGATGTCCCTTGGAGTCCTTGGTGGATAGACTCATGATAGTGAAAACATTTTAGGGATGGATGACTCAAGAAGTTTCCTTTTTAGAGTGTCTTTAAAATAACTTCTTTTCAATGAGAAAATCAGCAGGATTCCTAAAAAAAGCAAATGTGTATTTCAGTATGATGTGAGTGTATGGATTAAAAAAAACCCCACCAATTTAAGAATTAACAATCCAGGAAAATTAATAGCAGAGGTGCAAAGTTTAAGTTCCCAACAAAGAGAAAATGTGCCAGCAGCCCAGGCTTATCAAGGAAACTATTTTATTGTGAAGGCATCTTTCTCATCTGAGCTTGCAGATGTGTCAGGGGCCTGAAGTGGAGGTGGTGGATGGTGTTGAGGATCAGAGTGCTGCCTGTCTCAGCCTGCCCAGCCCTTTCTGCCCTGCCCTTGTGGTGCTGTGCCTGACCCCCACGATGTGATGGCAGGCAGCTCCCTGCAGGAATAAACACTGAGGCTCTTTTCCATTCCACTCCTTGAAGCAGGCACTGGTTAGATGGTGTGGAAGTAGGCACCTCATGTAGGGCTCCCTGCCAAGCTCCCTGGGAGCCAGATGTTAGTGGCAAGTGAGTTTAAAGTGAGCCCTTTACTGAAGTGTGTGTGATGTGAAGAAAGTTTAACTTTTATTTTCACACTCGAGAGACTATTACAAACCAGTCAACTCTTTGGTGTAGCACATGGTTGGTTTTGTTGTGTGTGAGACACAGATGTGGTCCATAACCTTCCTTGCACATCAAAGTTTGCATCTTGCTTCAAGGTCAAGTGTGGTTTTCTTAATTCACTCTTCTCTTACAATTCATTTCCCCCAGCTTAGAAATTAAGGGTTACACTTGTGTACTGTTGCATGTAAAGACAGAAATTTGATTTTTAAAATATGTTAGACATCTCTTTGAAATTGGGAGCTAGATCCCTAAATATCTTTTGAAATCTAGAGCTGTGCACCAGATGGAGAATCAGCACTTAAAGAGTAATTTCACGAAGGAAGTGGAGTGAAATTATTTCCTTTAGCAAATAGTTTCACAGCATGAAGAAAGAAAGCAGAGCCAGCATCTTGCACAGGGAGATCATGCTTATTCTCCCTTCTTCATGCCTCTTTCCTAGGGTTTTGGAGGATTATTTTTGGTTGGGTTTTTTTTTTTCCTCCTATGGATGCATCCAGGCCACATCATGGCACAACGTATGGAATGTGGCAAAGTAGGTATTGGTTGCTCTCTTATTGGCATCAGTTGCAGGTCAGAGCGAACATTTTGTGTTCCATAAAAGACTGAACCCTTTTTATGTCCTGAAGTGATTTGAGAGTAGATATAAATGTCATAGATATGCACAACAAGAATTACTGTCCTGTGGAATTAGTCCAAGATAATGTCAGAGGCTCTTCAAGGCAGGCTGATAATGTGGTGTGTCAGGCTTATGTAACTGGGTATCTGTACCTGAGGTAGTGTGCAAATGTAGGGGCTGCAGCTGGGGTCAGCACCCCAGGAAATGGGCAGCAAAGTCCCAGCAGCTGCCAGTGTCAGAGTATCAGACTGGCAGTGTCCCTGGTAGGGAAAATCCAACCCCTGCTCGTCTCTGAAGGCAACAGTGACACTGCAGATTGTCAGGAACTAGTCCTAATCTACACAGTCTAGAAGAGATCTCCAAAGTTTCCTTTTCCTGGGTGCTGGGGACATGTGCAGGGTGCAAATAAGTTTTTTACAGTGTCTGGGAGGGAAAGGAAACTTTCTAGACAGGTGGAGCTCACCAGTTTTCAAAAAACAGCTTCTGCTTAGAGATCAAACAACTGCCATATGGTGTTGTTTTTTCCTATAGCACAAACATATTTAGCTCTGCCAGGAGAAGTCCAGGGAACCGATTGTCAGTGGCCACATAGGATATGGCTAAACTTGGATTAAAACACTACCAGAGAAATTGCTGAATGGCAAGTGCAGGAGGGGAGTCATGCAGGGGGTCACTTAGGGAAAGAGGTACTGCTCAATTTAAACTCAGTTTTATTTTATGAAAGCCTGGCTGCTGCAAAGGTACAGGTGTAAAAAAAAATAAAAAATTAAAAATTCTAGAACTCTTTCTATAATTAGACTCCTTTACCAAGTTCTGAATCAACAGTATTTCTATTAAAAAAAAAAAAAACAAAAACAACCAAACAAATAATTGCATGTAACTGCTCTCATTCTTGGCTATAAGATTAAATCTCATTAGGAGCTGCAATAACAGCATATCTAAGAGCAAAATTTGGCTGAAAATGCTTTTGCTTTCACAACACCCACTTTACATTTGAATGTTCAAAGTTGCTGCAAAACGTTTTTGAAAATTAGCTATTAGCTATATAGTGTAGTAATTTTTCTAGTGACAACCATTGCATAGAACATTCACACTGTAATAAACTTTTTGCAGTACCTTAAATTTGTCTTGTTATTGTCTATCAAGTGTTTTTATTGCTAAACTTGTTCCAGTGCTGACTCAGTTGATGAGCATAATTTTACCATGTAGGCAGCCCTAATTCGTGATGATCTGGGCCTTCACATAGTATCTAGAACCTTCCTCTAAAGCCATTTTGCAAGTGACTAAGACAGTCATGAAAGATCTTTGAAGTTTGTGCTATAAATGCAAAGCAGCATTTATTATTTGGGCTTTACAAGTGCAGTTTTAATTTTGCCTTTATCGATACCTCATTAATAAAGTGGGCTATGTAGGAATTGTTTCTTTCTCTGGGCTCCCAAGCTTTCTGTGTCACATTAGGAAAGGGGAAAAAAAAAAGCAAAGCTCACAGTATTCAAGACAGCCTGAAAAAATATTTTTCTTTTCCTTGGCCTCCCTTCCCCCTTCCAGGCTTTCTGCTCCAGTAGCTTGTATTGTAGTCATACTATGCTTGGAGTGACTTGAGAGCATCCCTAATGCTGCATCCCTGGCACTGTAAGCAAATAAACTATTTCTGTGCAGCAATCTGTAAGCTGCACTTCAAGAAACATTTCCTTGTCTGCTGCCAGACACTCGGGAAGGCTCTGAGGTTTGAGCAGGGAGGGCACTGGCAGAATGAGCAAAGTTGCCTTGTCTTCCTCGGTGCAATACACTGAAAGCAGCTGGAGGAGGGGTCAGGGGGTCCATCAGCACTTGGAGAGTGAGGGGTTCTGCTGCAGCACTGAGCCACTGTTCTCCACATTCACATCTGAGGGCTGTGCCACAGACAGTGCAGGAGGAGCAGGGAAAGGCCTTGCAGGGTGGCTGTGGCAGGCAGGTGCCAGCACAACCCTCTGAAGGCATGGAAGGTCAGGGGATACCTTGAGGTGATACAGACTTGGTGATATGCAAATGGAACTCGGTTTTATGCCCGTTGTGTTCCAAATTTGATCATTTCACAGGAGGAAATTCTGCCTTAACACACTCAAGTTTTGATCTGGAGAGGAATTTGCTTTCTCCCTCTGCCCCTTGTATCATCTGTGGTGATGAACAGGGTGTGTGGACACTTTCACACCTGAGGTCTGGCAGGAACAGACTCATCCTCCTGGAGTGACTGGCACCAGGGTTAATTACAGAGAGGGTGTTGGACATCTGCAGGGTGGAACTGATGGCAGGGTGAGATTTCACAGTAAGTTGGGTTGATTTGTCCTTAGATCTGTCCTGCCAGGGCAAAATCCCTTCCTTCTTGGAAAATCACAAGTCTGCCTGCCTTGAAGTCACATCTGGCATCCAGGAAAGCTGCTTTTTCCTCTGCTTTCATTTCCAGAAAGTTTCCTATAACTCCCTTTGGATTTTAAGCTGAGTTTGTTGAAGTTTTATGTTCTTTCCCTTCCCCTCCAATATTTCACAGGAGCCCTTTTTTTTCCCTCTGCCTTTTGTTAGGGAATGATTTGCTCCCACACCATTGGAGCTGTGGTTTGTTGTGCTCTTTGTACAGGATGGTTTCAGAGAGTGGAGATTGGATCAGGCCTCTTGGCTACTACCTCCCCATACACCACTTTTGAGGCTTCAAGGCTCACCTGCTTTTTAGCAAATCAGAGTTGACACTGGCTGACTTCAAAGCTGATGGAAGCTTTTCCCCTGCTTCTTGGGCTTTGTGGCTGGGCTGTTGGCCAGTGTTCCTGACTGCAGCTGCTAAAGCCTTCTCTCTGTGTGTGGAGGTGCCTTCAGTGGTCCCTGGGGTCTCTTGCTGCAATGCCAGAAGCTCATTTCCTTGCAGGAATAGGACAAAGTCTGCAGAAGGCCAGTTCAATGCACTGAAGTTAGAGCTGGCTTTGCAGGGGGAATTGATACCTGCAGTATAATGTGTGACTTGCAACCACAGGTCTGGTGTCCCAGTTGGCTCCAGTTAATTATGTGGGAATGGCACTACTATTATCAAGGATAAAACTACCCTGCATCCTATAAAAAAATCCAGCAAGACTCCCTCATATCTTATAAACACTCGTGTTACACTGCTGACTTCTGCTTCTTGGGGCTGGCTTGAACTGCAGCCTAGGGAGGAGCCAAGAGGTGCAGGAAAGCCACTCTCCCTCTCAGAGTGCTGTGGCCTGGGGTGGAATTAACCTCTTTGTTCAGTGCAGAGGAAAAAAAATTCAAAGCAGGCCAGGGTTGACCTACATTTGATCCTTGCAATGTGCAAGTTCTGCTTCCTGCACTTTTTATTGTGGTGACCTTTTGTTCCTAGGAGGTAAGAACTGCTTTAAGGCATTGCTGTGTGTTTTGTACAGCAAAACTTTCCTTCCAATTGGAAAGGATAATTTGAAGATCATTATTTCTGTCACAGGAAATCCCAAAAATCGATTTTAAAAAAAGGAAACTTGTTCTTGTGAAGTCTTCAAATATCATAGGATTAAATCTCTCTTTAGACTCTGACATTATGGATGGGATGATTGCCACTGATCTCTCATATGTGCCGTGTGCTTTGGAATAAGATGTTTTGCCAAAGTCTCTCCTCACCACCAACCAAATCTCAGTGAGTAGGGAAGAGAAATGTGGTCTGTGCCAGCGGGGTGAGGGAAGGGCCTGGGGGGCTGGGTCTTCAAACGTCAGGTGATGTGCCTAAAACAAGTATGGACATTCTCCTCTGCATGTGAGAGAGTGGAGAGAGCAGAAACTGGTTATTCAGAGGACAAGAGGCGATTCAGGGGAGCATATGGTAGTTCAAGGCAGAGCTGTGCCAAGGCTTTTTTTTCCCCGTTCCCTTCCGTCTGTTTTCTGGAGGAATGAAGGCATGGGTGAGGAAGGATGTGAGGAAAGCTGTTTGGGGTTGAACAAGACTTTGACCTTGAACAAAATATCTGCATTTACAGAACTGGGACCTGAGGCTTAAAGAAACTGGGAGAGCCACTCCCGAGCCCTAAGTGATGGATGACTCCCTTGAACCTTCCCCACCCTTTCCTTAGCAACCATTACACCCAAGCTGCTTTGAGCCTTTACTTGATGGAAATGAGAGTCTGGAAAGAGCCTTCTGAAAACTCTTTTTTAAGGGGAGCACAGGCAGCTGCCTGAGGCCACGAGCCTCTCTCAGCATCACTGGAGCACTGGTGGTGCTGTGTTAGGTTTACTCCAAGAGATGCCCAGCACCTCTTTCATGGCCCATACGAGAGGAGGTATTTGCAGATTTTAAGGAATACTGGGATTTTTCAAGGATATGGTCCAGCAGAAAGTGACTAGGCCTCTTGGTGCTCATCTTATGGGAGTCATCAGTGAAGAAGGGTATTGATGTTGCTGTCTAATTACATATCAAAGCATGTGTTTTGTTTTACTTTCCCAATGAGGGAGGGGCTGGAGAATGTGCAGGTGAGGACGAACAGAAGTGGCCGTTCCCAGCAGGCTCCCTGCTGCAAGATCAGCTGCCCCGTGGTGGCACAGTGTGTGTGCACTGCCTGGTGCACTGTGGTGTTTGACTTGTCCCAGCTGACACACCCAGGGAAGCAAAAACACCATGTGCAAAGCCCAAGATGTCTGCAGGCAGCAACATCTTCACGAGGTCCCATCTGTAGCAGGACTCAGCCACAAAACTGAACTGACCTACTTTGCCTTGCTGGCTCCTGACACTGGCAAAATGCTCCCCAGTCACAAATCATTTCTATGAGGGCACTGGGTTTTGTCAGGCAGCACCTTTTCCCTTCTGTGCAGCTACCCAGGTGAACTCAGCTGAGCAGCAGTAAATACCCCTGGGGCAGAGAGCAGCCTGACCTTATCAGTGGATGTGTCCCTCTCATTGAAGGATGTGGAAGTTATGGAGTCAAAGGTAGGAGATGGGAAACAGCATTTGCTGGAGCAGAACATCAGTTCCTCCTGCACAGCGAAGTGAAGCTGTGACCAAGACCGTAGTGCAGCTGGTCAGCTCCAGGTTTTGTTATAATGCTGAGTTCAGGTTATTTGTGCAGCTTTGCTTCTGCTGCATCCCACCTTCTGAGAGCTTGACTGCTTCCATGTCTTCTGTGCACTGCTTTAAAAGAAAACAAAATGGGCAAGAACTAGAAATCCATCTGTCCTGTTTTGTAGCATTGTGTTCAACACCCACACAGGGCTGAGACCTTTTGATTACCTTTCCTTGGCTTTATGGACTACTAGAGCAGTGAACTATTGGACACCTGGGTCAGGCACTTACGTGCTGATCCTGTTTAGTTTTCTCTTCTCTCTGTAATACCTCATGCTGTGCAAGATCCAGCTTTGCTTGGATCCTGCACAGTGCCCTTCCCATGTCCAACTCCTGCTCAATTGTGAGCAGTCAGCACAATTTATTTGCTGTGGAATATCATCTGTCAGCAGATTTTTCTCCTTCCTCGTGGAAAGGCTGAATCCAACGCAGTCAGTGCTGCCACTGTACTCTGCATTATAAACTCTTCCAAGCAGAGGTTTGCACTTGCAAAGCATCTTCCTCTGTCCCTCTCTAGTGGCCAGCACACAAGCAGAGATTTATGAATTTCCATCACCAAAACAGTTTGCAGAGTAGCTGGGCTTGCTGTCAAATGCTGTGATTGTCCCTTGATGATAATCATCCAGTGTGGAATATCAAGTTATGGCTCCATAGGAATAGCAAGTCAGAGCCTTCGTTGATAGCAGCCTCTGCAATCCTTTTGAAGGCAAGGCAGCTCCACCACTTCACCACTTCACACCACACATGGTGTGTGCCAGCCCTTATCCGGCATCTCCGGCTCTAATAGGAACATACGCTTGGCTAAATTAAGAAGGAATATTTTTGTGCTTTAGTACAAGCATACTAACAATTCCAGTTTATTTTAAGGATGTGTCTTAAAAGCATTAAAAGTGGCATAAAATAATAATATATGTAATTTACCACTGTGGAGACTGTCAAGTGTTGTCATGCTATTGGCATTGTATTTAATACCCGGGCTGCCAAGAGGCATCGCTAATAGAATTTGCATTAATATACACAGCTTCTTTAAAAATTAATTACCCAAAGTAGAGCATCATGTACTGAGACTCTCAAACAGGAGAGAAACATTGAAGCAGCACTGAAATAAGCAGTCTCAGAGCTCCTTGGGAAGCCAAGGGCTGCTGGAAATATTGCCCCAGCTGTTCCCCCTTGCCCAGTGCATCATGATGGGGATGCAGACACAAACTGACAGCGGGAAGCATTGCTGTGGAAAATTCTGAAGGAAAGCATAGATTTGAACTGGGCCTGGAGGCTGCTGTGCTGCTGCTGAAGGCTGCTGTGGTTGCAGCTGCAAAGAAATACAGGGAACCTGTTAAGTCACAGAAAAGGAAATGTGATCTTTTCTAATGTTTTCCCACACACGGGGAGGTGTCAGCCCTGCACACCACGTGTGGGTCACACGTTTATGTGCTGAGGGAGGTTTGCAGGGGTCAGAATGTCCAGCAGCAGCAGTGAGGCAGCACAGAGCTCACCGAGGAAATGGCTGATAACCCTCATCAGCCCCGTTATTTTCCTCTCCTTCCACCAGCCTGCAAATGCAATGGCAGATTGGGATGCTGTTCACTTGACTGTGACAAATTAGCAGCAACCACCCCGTCTCCAGCCCCTTCAGTCTCTTCAAATGCTGGAAATGGCTTGGGATGCATTTTGCTGCTCTACATGGAAGAGGAAAAACAAACTTGTACTGGTCCCATGTATTGATAGCGTTAGTCAGAGGCTGAACAAAGTTAATGATATTTGTGAAAACACTTGGAAAGCTCATGGCCTTCTTCTCTTCTTTTGTCCTTTAGCTTTGCTGGGTTATAAGTCTGAGCTCTGATGTGGCCAGGAGGGATCTGACCTCATAGCCCATGGACATCCCTTATATCAGCTGAGCAAGGGGAACAGGCCCAGGAATGTGGACTGTGCCTGAACCAGGCAGAGTTTCTTTCTCTCCAATGAGTTTTTCTCATTGCTGAGCTCTTTACAGCTTTCCTGCCAAGAACTTCCCACAAGTGTAGGTATTTTCCTTCATTACCACCTGTAAGTGAATGCTCTGTCTCCAACTCTGTTAAAATTATGAATCATTTCCAGCCTTCTCGTGTAGTGTCACCTTGCAGGTATTTATGAGCTCTGGTCCTGCCTCCTCTGAGTCGAGGCAGTGCTGTTGTTTCTATTGCAGTCACAGGTCTCACTGTCCAATTTCAGGGTTCATTACTCAGCAGTGGAAGTTCTCTCTGGGCTGGAATTTGGAAAGTGGGCTTTCAGGCTGGGAGCAACTAAAAAACATTGAATGCAGCTATTCACTGTTAAACTTATGGAAGAGCAAGGGAGATGAATGGTTTTAGTGGCAGTCTGTCTGCTTTTGGTGAGTTATTGGAAGTTAAATGATTTTCAAGCAGTGCAACATTTCTGCTTTTGCTGCAGCTTCTGTCCCCTCAGCATCTCCATCTGCCCAAGGTACGTGTTCAATCTGGGGAAGGGAGCTCAGGTTCAGACACTGCTGCAAGTCTCGGTGGTCAGACAGCTGTGGGCCAAAATATTGTAGGTTAAAACACAACTGAAGACCATAAAAGGGGCAGCTTTTAAGACAAATTCTTGAGTTTCTCTGAATCCAGCCCCAGTCAGTACCTGTAGGCTCCTTGGCTGTCTATGGATGGAGAAGAAGGCCAAGCATAGTCTCTAAGAGCTGCTTTTTTATTTGAAGGAGGCTGTTACAGTGAGAACCGACATGTTTAATGAGTGCCTGTTTTTCTGATTCATCATTTCAGAGCTGTGTTTATTCATATGGTGGTCTGGGCTACCTTCTCTCTCCAATCCCCAGGAAATCATGTTACTAATGACAAATGCTCAGGCTGCTGCTGGTGTCTGAGGGTTCACTGCACAGAGCAGGCTCAGGGGACAGGAATATCCCCTCAGGAAGGCTGAGGGGGTGGTTGGCAGTGAGAAAGCACCTACGCTCAGTTCTGCAGCAAAATGAGACACAAATCAAATGCTTCCACACCAAACAGGGAAACTCAAAGGGCTCCTTTGCTGACCAGATGTGCTGAGTAGCAGAAGGGGAAGGCAGAGCTGGATATGTGGGGGTGTGTGGGTATGTCAAAGGATCCATTGCTTTCCACCCAGTGAGGGATGAACTGCTAGCTGCGACATCATTAGAAGCCACCAAAAATTAAGGATATTGGAGATGGGTTGAGCTGGGCTCCAGCTCTAAAAACAGGCTGAAAGCTCTGGAGTGGGTCTAAGGAGTGAAATGGGTCAAGAAGCTCTACATCTAGGAAGGCTTTGTTTTTACATCAGAATGGAAATAGGTACTTTCCCTTTCTATCTCTGCCCACATTGCTGGGAAGGCCATTCTGGTGACTGCCCTGAGGACCTTTCCCTGCCATGCTACTTCAGCACCACCCTTGCAGCCCTTCCCCTGCAGCCAGCAGTCCAGGGCAAAAGAGGATGGAGAAGGATTGCTCTCTGCTCCAGTGCTGGGAACTGGGGATACAAACAGAGTCTGTTGCTCCCAGTTTTAGGTGGGAGAACTCCCCAGGGGTCAGGCTGTCCAAAATGCAGAAAGTGCAGATGCAGTGCTGGCAGCAGCAGGCAGTCCCTACCCTACAGGAGGATGGAGCTGTTGAGATCTGCAGACAGAGGATTTTGGAGGAATGCAGTGAAACAGGCAGCTGAAAACATTCAGCTACACTGTAGGGCTGAAGAGACTGCTGGGGCACTGGGGAGGGCAGGATGCTTTCTGTGTGGAAGGGAGCTGTCTGTGTCTCAGGACGGGCTGCACAACCTCCGCCGCTCCCGCGAGTCAGCGGGGATGAGCTGTGCTGTGGGAAGGGCTCTGTGAGCAGAGCAGCTCCCTGCTAACCTGAAGGGGATTATTTGTCTGCTGCCTTTGATTTCCCCAGAAACAAAGTGAATCCCGCAAGGTGTTTCTTTCTCACTTCCCTCCTGCAGTTTGAGTATTTGGAGAGATTCAGGAACTGCCTGGTTTAGGAGAAGGCTCCTAGGGAAGGCAGCCTGCAGTGCTGGGCAAGGCAGCTTCTGTCTGCCTGGTGCTGCATCCTGAGCCTGAGTAAGGAGCACCCCAGGAAGAACTGATCCGATGCTCAGTGCCTGCAGCTCCGTGGAAGCCCACAGGGGTTTAAACCACCACAGGGCCTGGAGCAACAGCAAAACAGGATAGCAGAGGACTGGAGATGTAGGTAGTGAGGGGGAAATTGTTGCTTTCCTCTCTGTTACCAGCAGCGTCATTTCAGCCTCAGATCATTCCTGCTTCCAGGTCCAATGTTCAGCCAAGCTGTGGGACAGACCTGGCTTCCTGACAGCAAGGAAGTGTGAATCCAAATCAGCCATCACCCTGTTTCTGGAGCAAAGCTGATGTTCCCAAGGAAATCCCTGTTCTGGGGTGGCAAGGCCCTGTGCCTCGGGGCTGTTCCAGTATATCAGGCATTTGGCAGCAGGAGACTGGTGGGGTTGATGGAGCAGGGGTTCACACACAAATTATAACCTGGTCCTGTTGTGCTAAGGACAAAATGATGCTTGAGTATCTCTTTATAGATATATATATATTAATGACAAAATGGAGTTTTTTTATCCTTCTATTTTCCCCTCCAGCTCTTAGTAATGCTCTGCTGCTCCTCAGCCAGGCAGCCAGGGGGCTGTGTGACCCTGGCTGTCCCAAGCCCTCCTGTCCTCAGGACATGGCTTTGCAGCTGGGACTAAATCCACGTGCTGGCCAAAACCCCAGCAACACTTTCCCTTGAATCAGTGTCTCTATGGGAGCGTTCTCCAATATAACTTTGGTTCTGTAAATATTAGAGATATTTACCTTCTGTTTCAGGGGAGTGAGGGCTTTGGGTTTCTAGCATGATATTTAATTCCTTGGCTGGGCTTAGCCTTTATTGGCTCTGGGTTGTCAGCCAGGGGACAGGGGAGCTGTGGTGGATTTCTGCTGGTTCCCTCTGAGGTGTGTGAGGTATCACCAGCACAAGCAGATGGCTAAGGAGGAGTCTGTCTCCAAGGAGCTCTGCTGGCTCTGGATGTGGCAGAAGTCACAGTGCAGAAATCTTTGCAGCACCATCACCTTGCAGATGTTATCCTTCACTCACCACCGGTCTCCTCCCTACAGAAAGAGCTCTCTGATTATTTCTTGTAGCATAGGAAAGGGTCACCATAACAAGCAGAGAATTTGTCAAATACAAACACTGCCACTGAGACATGCACTGGCCCAGAGGCTCCTGCAGGGTGATGCCCCACAGCTCTTGTGGCTCCAGGCAGCCAGGGATTGTCCTAGCTGAGGGCAGGGACAGAGGAAAGGCATCTCTAGGTTTGTCAGGGTCTTTTAAAAATGGTTATCAAAATGTTTCTATCTGCAATAGCAACACACTTTCAGAGATTATTAAACAACATCTGGATCTCTGAAAATTAAATACAACTTTTTATCAAAACCCAGGTCTCTCTATACTCTCCCCTTACCTAGTTTACCATTAGAAATGTAGAATGCTTGGAGCAGAAACTAAAAATACCCCCAGGTTTTTAATTATGGTTGGACAGGCTATTTTCTGGTTTTGAAGGGTTAGTTTTCACTATTATTTAGAACTGGTTGCCTAAAGCAAAGCACAAAGTTTAGGCTTGGCCTGCCCACACAACACTGTCACACTGATTTTTTTGTCAGCCTGGCTGCCTGTAGGCCGACCAAAAGATCCCACTTCCCTGTGTGGCCATGGAAGGTGGGTGAGGACACACTGCAGCAGGTGATGGAGGCATCATGAATGCCACCAGCTTTCTCATCCTCTCCTGCTCCCTGGAAATGTCTCCTGAAGCACCTGGCTGAAGGGAGAAGGGCTCCTGGGCGAGGTGCTGTGCAGACACCCCGGGTGATTTACCCACTCCTGCAGGGAGCCAGTGCCAGCAGTGAGTCAGGTTTCCTGCTCCTTAAATTTAGACTTGTCAGCCCTCACCTCTCCCTGCAGCTTTGTGAAGCATATTGGGATCCAAGGTAGTTACAAAACAATGTCAAAGGTGTTAAAATGATTACCATAAAAATACATCTGTTTTCTGCAGCAATGCCTTGGAATGCCACAGAGCTCTTGGAAACCAGAAGGGTGGCACAAGGCTGCCAGAGTGTGTCTTGTGTGGACTTGGAGAAGTCTGCTAAAATGGTAGGATTTTCTTTCCTTTTGAAATCATTATTGCAGGCAGTTAGAAAAAAACGATTCTATATTCTGTGTGATGAGATATTGATCTAACTTCTAAATCCCTCTAACCTGATTAAGGCCTTAAGAATTTCAACTGTTGAAAAATAAGATTTTCTTTTTTTCATATAAATATCTTAAGCTTAACATCCCTAGTGCAGCCTTAGTCCTTCCCTGAGAAATTCAAATAGCTCAGCTTGCAGGGATCATTCAACCCTACCAAAGGCTTTAACATGTGTTTGTGTGTAAATATAGTTTACACATATATTAAGCTTTTATACGTATATGTAAATGTCGATTATGTATATGGCAGTTTGCAGCCAATCTTGAGAAGGGATTTTCTCAGTACCTTTTCATGGTGTGTAGTTGGCAAACAGAGCCTGATCTAACTCAGGCAGTTTCGAAATGTCTGTCATCCTTGGGATCACACCTTCCCTAAAGGGAGGGGAAGCTTGGGCATATGGGGGTGATTGCAAAGATGCACCTTCCTCTGTGGTAAAATTCACTTTACAGCACATGCTGGAGCAGGTGTTAGCTCAGAAGCCCTGTGCCCTGTGATGGAGCTGGAGGAAGCCATGATCATTTCACTCTGTGCTGATTTTTTGGCTTTGGCATTGTGCTTCCTCATGTCTGCAGAGCATGGTCAAACCCAGAGCCAGGTCAAAATGGATGTAGCACCAGCAGAAGCAGTGATGGGCAGTTTTGTTGCTCTCTGTGCTTTCCCTTCCCCACCTCCAAGTGCTTTGTGGAGCTGTAAGGATCAGAGCTCCTAAACTCCCCGAGGGAAATGCAGTATATGGCGTTTGCCTTTTCAGAAATACAGCATGGTGGCAATTGTCAAGCCTGCTTCCCTCTCTGCACCAGCAGCCCCTGCTAAACATGTGTAGGTTGGTGTTGACACAAGCTCCAGGTACATCCTGCTGGTCTGATCTGCAGGTGTGAACCCAACATACAAAGTGGGCAACACCAACACCTGCGTTGTTTAAAGGGTTGGAGACACCAGCGTGCTCTCAGCTGGCCCACAGTGGCATTTGCATTTTGGCAGCACAAATGCAGACTTTTATTCTGCCAACAAGAAATCTTTGCATGTGCCCCAGCTGCATTCAGAAGTACAAGTTTCCTCGAGGCATTCCTGGCTGCAAGTACGAGATAATCAGTGGTTGCTTTTTGAAAGTCACAAGGTATGGCTGACTTGTCTTTTCCCATGGAAAAATATTAGGATATATGATCTGGGTACGTGGTGGTAGCAATGGAGAAGCTCTCGACAGAAATAGAGAATCCTCCTGAGGACTTTTGCTCTCTGGCAGCTGAAAACTTATCTGCTGAGCTCCCTTTTGGGTAACTGAAGGAGGCTCTGGGAGCAATGGGAATTCAAAACCGTGCCCAAGGACTGCGCTGAGTGCTTCCTCCAGTGTGGGAATATTGCCTGTTTTAGTGAAAGGAGGGCCAAAAAAAGAAGATAACCATGGGGAGGAAGAGGCAGATGCAAGAGGGAGAAGCATACAGAGCTGGAAGTGATACAGCGGAAACACCGATTAGAGTGGAGGAGAAAAGCAGCACGATGCCTGTCCAGGGAAGGGAAGAGGAAGCCAGGATGAGGTACAGTCTGGGAGAGGGAGAGATGCAGAAAAAAGGTGAAACAAGGCAGGCCAAATAGATTTCAGTTGTGGTGAGGCAGAGGGCATGAGGGAGAAAGCAAAGCCAAAAGAAGGATGACAGGTACCAGAAACTGGTTTCCAGCAAAAATTATAGCAGGAGAGAGGCCACTGTGCCTTTGCCATCCAGCTACACTAAAAATTCAGAAAGAAATCCTCATGGATATAATTTAACAGCCTTTTAGGTTGACCTAAAATCTCCAGATTATTCACAAGCATCTTGAAATGCTGAAGCTGAGTGTGGCGGGTTGATTTTGTTAAGACACTCTCATTCCTTGTACTGTCTTCACATCTGTGATATCTATGGGTAAAAATAATTCAGTACAAATATAGTTTGTGTCTGTCTTTAAGAAATCAAAATTGTTGTGATGCCTGGGGCTGTGACAGAGAGCGTTAGGGAAGCGCAGGCAGAAAGCTGCTGCTGTAGGGAGGCAAAAAGATCCGGAGTTAAATAAAGAAACCCGCTCCAGCATCGCTTCCCCCCAGCCCCTCTGCGCCGGGCTCGCGGTTAATCAGCGTGCGCTCCCGACAGCCCGCTCTGATGTATTAATTAGCGCAGCGCCCTAACGAGGCGCGCAGAGCTGTGCTGGAGCGGCGATAAGCAGCGCCTTTCCGCGCCTTTGCAGGCGGGCAGGCTCCCCCCGAGCTCCGGGCCCTGCCGCAGCACGGGATGGAAGCGGCAGGCGGAACGCTGGAGGAGCTCATCTCTCGCTGGAGAGGCTGCGAAGGCGCTCTCCGAACGCCGGCAGAGCCGAGCGAGCCAAGATGCGGAGCCAGCCCCCAGCAGCACAGCAGCAGTGAGCTCTCGGGAGGATTCCTACAGCAGACTACTGCTTTTAAAATCTGGTCAATAAACATTAGGTAAAAGGGATGTTTCTCTGTCAGTGTGTTTATCTGAACTTCAGTTGCATTGGGCACTAGCCGGGAGACATAAAATGTCTTGTGCTGGTTTATTAAAGAGGACCTTTAATTACTTTATTAAGAACTGGCCATTCTCTCCAAGTAAAAGAAAATCCAAATCTGTCAGTGCAGTTCATTGATGATGATTTGCATCCTGAACAGCAAAGGTCCCAGTGGCGCTGTAGAGAGGCTCCAATGTCCACAAACTCCCCTCATGGCAAAGGCATTTTCATGTCTCCTGTCTGCAGATACTGTCTGTCCAGTGTGGCTTTTTGAATGGGATTTGGAGTGAAATTAAAGTGTTTGAATGAAAACCTGGCTTTTGAGTCTGGAAGTGGAGTACTGACCTCCTGTTTGGGTTTTGATTTGAGTTTAAAAGCAACTAGGGTAGGATAGGATGATGTGTTTGGGGGTGGCTTGCTGTCTCTGCTAGGATTAGGAGAATCCTGCAGCATTACTTCACATCCTACCCAGTTTAATTCAGATATGGGGAACCAGGGAGGCAAAGCACAAGCAGCACTGCCCCTGAGTTTGTGCTGTTTCATACTGGACCACAAAGTGGCAGCTCATCTACTTGAAAGGAGACTTGGTTTTGTGACTATGGCCAAATGACAACTGCATAAACAAAGCAGAAGTGTTGCTGACTGATTCGATGTTGATGTGGGCTCCCTGAGACCTTCTCCTTCAGTGACTCAGGCCCTTGTCCCTCGTGCTCCAACACATCCACACACAAAGGATGTTCAGGCAGTCTGCTTCTGGCACACCAGAATTCTTTGTAATTATTAGTTGTTAATCCCACTGAGCCAAATGGTATAGATTTTACTGAGGGGGAAAATTGCTTGTTGCTGTCCAAATAATACAACCTAGAACAGTCTTGGAGGCAGAAGGTGCATTTACCTGCTGTTAACCCACCTCCTCCCTTAAATCCAAACATAACCTGGATATTGCACCTCTCTTTGCCCTGCAGAACATGTTCTTTAAAATGACTCATTAAGGATCAAAAATATGCATCAGCTCAGAGAAATGCTCTACTGCATATCCCATGACTTGCCTGAGACTGCAGAGTGGGACAGCAGAGCTCACAAGGGATGTTGAACTGGCCACAAGTCATAGAAGCAACAGGACTGATGAGGAATAACCTACTTTAGGAGCTACATTCACCTCTTACTTTTCACAGGGTTTATCAGAGAAAGCTGTTTCACCCCTCTTAAGTATCACATGAGTTAAATATGACACTGGTGGTTGTGATTTATGCTTGTTGCAAGCACCTGGTCCAAGGGGGTAATACAAAAAGAAAGAAGATTATATTCAAGATCTGATTTAGACTGTAAACCCCCTGGTGCTCATGGCTGCTGCTGCTCTCTCTGTGCAGCTCTGAGTGCCAGGATCCTCCTCCAGAAACACCACGGCCAGAAGGTACCGGAGGGCCGGTGTGAGTTAACCGGTAATAGCGGCAGGAGCCACGGAGTCTGTGAAGCAAAATCAATGGAGCAGGATCTAAAAGCTGTACTAAATAACTCCTCAATGATCATAAATCTTGTTACCAACAGCTCTCATGCTGCTTTACAGTGCAAATGATGCCCTCACTTTGCAGAGGCGGAAATTCAAGCATCGAGGAATGGAGCGATCGTTCCTAGAGATGCAGCAGAGAAACAAGGCTCTGGATCTCTGGGTCGGTGTGTTCTCCACGGGGCTGCACTGCCTCCCCACCGTGACCAAGTCAAGTGGTGTGGAGTAGCCTGCTGGCAATTTTCAGCTCTCTGGTGGGTGCTTTAGGGAAGCTTTTCCCTCTGGGCCCTGCAGAGCAGCGCTGAGCCATGGAGATGGTCCAAGAGGATGCTGAGAGGCAGAGGAGGAGCGGGCTCAAAGCAGGTCTGCCTCTTCAGCCAGGAGCGTGCCTAATGGGGTTTTATTTCTCTCCTCTCAACTGGTCTCAGCACATGCAGGAGAGGCAGAGCAGTCTGTCAGTGGTTTAAAGATGTGTTTTGCAGCAAGTGATGGGAACAGCAGAGCTCAGGAGAAAATGAAGCCTGTTGGAATATGCAGCAGTCAGAGTCTATGCCTGCTCACTTGTCACAGCATTTATCTCTATATGAAGGGCAGATTTTGTCTTAACTTATTTGGAAAGCACATCAGGCAGGGATTAGAGAATATCCTCCCCTGGGTTTTTCCTCACAGCCCTGCACAGGATCTGGGCAAGACCTTGTGAGAGGCAGCCCTTCCCTGGGTTGCTGATGGAAAATAGGTGCCTGAACTAAATGTGGGGTTGTAAGCAGCAGTGGATGGGGCAGGGCTAAGTTTCTTAGAATGACTCCTGATGCAGAGAGAAATTCAAGTGTCTTTAACCCTTATCCTACCTTTTTTTTTTTTTTAATTAATACTGAAGTCTGTACATTGATTAAACAAGTATTTACCTAATGTGAGGTAATAAGGATGAATTAACTTCTCGGTGAATTCCCTGTGGTGTTATTAGACAAAAAAATCCTTTACCGAGTGACTTTAGGGTTTGTGTTGGGGACAAAGAAGAATCAAACCAGCTGTGCCTATGCTGGGGTTGTAATGAGGGTGACAGTGAGATTTTGCCGCAAAAACTGAGGCTTTGGCTCCTCAGCAGAGCTCTCCTCTTTGCCTCGGCTGCGCATCACCAGAGGGCAGCAGAGATCGGAAGAAAACATCGCTGCGAAAACCCTGCAGCAGCGGCCAGGGACGGGGAGGGAAATCTCCGTCCTGTCCATTGGCGTGAGCAGCCCGCGGGGCGCTGGGTGCGTGTTCCCGCGGCTCCTCGGCTGCCGGGAGGGCCGAGGGCTCGGCCCGGCACCGCTGCCGCACCTGGAGACAGGCAAGCTGAGTTCTTTCCTTCTGGCCTGTGCTCTGCACCAGGACCTCTTTCCTGCCGGCCTGGCAGACGGAAAACGTAGCGGATAAATATTTGCAAGGAAGGCGAAAAGCAGCTCAGATTGGCATCTGTGCCCCAAGTCCTGCTCTGGGCTGGGAAGAAAATAGAGCGTGCAAAATGCTGGGTCCCTCTTGCTCAGCCAAGGCAAAAGCCTTGTGTACGGAGGGCTCTTTCCCCTGACAGTGACTTTTACTCACGGCATGTGGGCAAACCACCCCTCTCCCCTCCTGTGCCACTGCCACCACCGTGCCCTCAGGAGCCGACCTCAAACACAGGCGATCTCCTCACCAGGGCGTTCAACTTCATGGGTGGGGGAGCTACTTGCTCTTCCCCAAAACAGGATTGTTAGGGATACAATTACTTGCTTTCTATTGTGAGCATTAGTATTAAATAATTATTTAGCTTGATGTTATTAGAAGCTCCAGTGGAAGGAAGGCACCGACATTTGCTTTTCTTCAGAGTGAACCCCTCACTGAAGCTAAGCTGCCTGCTGAGGACTTGCAGGTAGATATTTGGCATATATTTGTAGGATTAAATAGCCTGGAATACCCACGAGGCTGCTGACTGCTTTGGCACTGTGTCTTGCCTGTTTGGATGTGACTTTCAATTGTGCCTTTCACTTGTGCTGCAATTTTTTTGGCTTAGTTTATTGCTTCCAGGCAAATTTCTGAATGTTGTCAGGACCCTGGGCAGAGAACACAGTGAAATGGTACTGATGTCTCAGCTGCTGTTGTGTAAGCCTTTCGGAATTACAAGGCATTTTTTACTACTAAAGAAAGGAGAATGGTCTTTTTGCATTGCTGTGCCATGATGGTGTTTGCCGGCGTGCCACCCTTCCTTCTCCTTCTTCCATGCTTTTCTGAAGCCTTTGCAGTGCTCCTGGTGAGGAGGAAGGGAGGTGCAGGCAGGGAATGGGCAGCCCTCCAAAGCATGAAGGAGAGGCAGGTGATCACATGTTGTACTAAAGCTTGACCTGCGCAGTCGGGTTTTTTCCAGTGCCTTTTTACCACAGGATTCCCAAGCACAACATTGGATCAGGAGCCCCACACCAGAACTGTCCTCAGGATTCTCTTTACCAGAGTTTCTTGCTGCAGCTGAGTTTCAGGCTGACAAATGTCAGTGGCTGAAGGTAAACCAAAGGCAGGGCTGTGGAGAGTCTCTCAGGCGTGTTTTACACGGTGCCAGGCCAGGCCCCAAGGAACAGAGTGTGAGATAAATGAACTGGGAGGCCTGTGGGGTTGAATGGTGTTTATGACATCTCAGAAAATTCTTCTGAAGGATCAGGCAGGATATTAAATCTAGGAGTCTTGCTTTACCCTGCTCCCAGCACATGTGTAATGGCACCCCAAGGCTCCCTCACTGGCACCAGGACCAAAAAAAAGAGCTCATCAGTGGAGATTTACACTCTTCTGCTGAGGGCTCTGCCACCATTTGGAGTGATCCAGCCTCTCCAAGCCCCTGGGACTGCTGCAAGCATTCCCTGTAAACAGGCACTAGTTAACATTCAGCCTTGCAGCTGAGGTGTTTGGTGGTGATGGGTCAGACCAGTCGTGAGCAATTGTTTGTCTTCCCTGACTGGATAAGCATGCAAATAGAGTCAAGGAAACAGAACTGCCCACAGCCCACAGATTTGCTATTATTAATTTTAGTGAAAATTATTGATGGTAAGTCTTGAAAGTCTGTTAGAACAGAGCTATTAAGGATGAAGCTTCTTTTTTATTTTCTTTTTGGGTTTGTTTTTGTTTTTTTTTTTTTATTTATAACCCTATCTTGAGTCTGACAGAAAATGGTTGGTTTTAAAGTTTTGATTACATACCCCATGAAAATTTTATTTTAAAGGACTATATTTCAGCATTTTTCAGATCTTGCTGTGACTGCTGAAGGGTCACATTAAAATTGGTTTTTGTAAGCAGAGCAACATGCATCTCTGAATATTTTTATATTCAGGTAAAGCTTCCTCCCACACTGAAAGCACACTGCACAAGCCTGGCCTCAGCAAACTCATTTACAAAAAGATGCAAATCAGTGTTTCAAATGTGGATGGTGCCTGTCAGTACACAGAGGTTTGACTGTCAGGAGGTGGATATTCCTTGTTTACTGATAAATTAAAATCTGTTCACCCAAGAAGGCTTTAAAGCTTTCAGAGTCACACGCTGACAAGGAGAAAGCATTGAATATTTGGGCTGGGAGGGGATACCCCCAGCTCTTGGCAATTCACAGGCAGCTCAAGCCAGCTGGGAGGGGGGCCCTGCACCTTTACCAGTGTGACCCCCTCAGCTGGGACAGGATAAATGGTGTGGGAAGAACAGAGCCAAGCAGCTCCAGCAAGCTGAGAGGGGAGGAATGAGGAATTTTGAAGGGGGGGGGCTGAAAGGCACAAGGGGATCAAAGTTGTGATGAAATGATTCTTTAGCTATTTCTTTTAAGTCATGCTTATATTCAATTTCTTTTTTTCCTCCGTAGAGGATGCCAGCTCACTCTGGCCCATCAGATAACAATTGCTGACAGGCATCCAGAATTAATAGGCAATTTGAAGCTACTTCTGGCTCATGTGAATGTTCCTGTTGGTCCTGTGCAGTGATTGCACAGCTCAACAGCAACTCCCTGTGATGTGCCAGGCTTCCTCTGGCAACTTTAATCACCAGGTAGGAGCTGCATTGCACAAAATGAACAGATTCCTGTTTTTATAGACTGCTTTCTGTGTTTCTACAGCTCTCCTGCCTTTGGGGCTCCCTGAGCTCTGTTTCTCCTGTAAGCAGCATGTCACAGGCTGTAGCAGCTGTAGCAGCTCCAGTGTCTGATTTCCCTGCAATCCCTGTGCCACAGGAGCAGTTGTGTTGTACAGGCACTGGTGGTAGAAGGAGAGGATTTACTCACCCCATCCTTCTGTAAGATCACAGTCAGCAAATATTCTGCTACTTGTTTTACTCCCCCCC
>VZRX01015148.1:0-99804 GCA_013398075.1 Notiomystis cincta | reverse complement strand
TTTCCCCCCCCCCCCCCATCTTCTTCCAGGAGGTCTCCAGGACTTATAACGCCACATATGATTTAGCCTTGCCCCAGTCAAGTTAATTTTGGGGACAGGAAGTGAAGCCCTTACTTAGGCATGAGGAAATCCTCCTTCCTCCAGCCCATTAAAGTCAATACAATTCCTCTTGCTGGAAGTCTTCCCTGATTTGTTATTATAAATGAGGTGCTCCTTGGAGCTATGGCAAGAGATTTGTGGCAGTAGTAATGCTAAATTAAATTTCCTGGGATTCAGTCTCAAACAACTGATAAATCTGGGTTATTTTGGAGACATTCATAGGCCCTAAGCTGTAAATGTATTTATTAGCTCCACTGTACTTACAGCAGCCCAAGAATTCCACTTTGTGGAATTTTTGTCTGTTTTGCATTAGCATATAAGCACAGATTACTGGGACTAGAACAATATTTGTGTTGCAAGTTGCCTTTCAGAAAAACCCAACTGAATGTTTAAAATGGGGAGGAAAAAGCAGGTTCTTATATTTCAGTCATAAATACATATTTAGTGAAATATATGATAAATTAAGAAAAATACATGTACTGGCTGTAGGATGCCTGTAAGATTAACCTGAGGACAGAGGTGAGAGGAATTTTTATCATATATGTGTTCTTTTGTACTTTTTACTGAAGCTGTTGTGGTATGAAAATGATGATTTGCTTAGCATGAGGTAACTGTGATCACATCTTCCTCCTTGAACAGCCATAGCAGAGGCAGGCTGGGGAAACTGCAGAGAGGCTCAGGGAACAAGGAACTGCACAAATGGACTCATTGTGCATGTCTGCATTTTGGGGTAGATATGTGAGGTTGCCTGGCTGGGGGCATGGATGAAATAGGGAATTAGGTGTGCATGAATCCAGCAGGACACAAAGCACTCTGAGGTAGCAAGAGCAGCCAGCCCGAGGTACTTGTGTTAGCTTGAAACAATCATTGAAGGCTTCACAAGTGTTGGAACTTCAAAGGCAAATCACAGAATGTGACTAAGGTTAGATGACAGCCTGAGTGTGAACCAGCACTAGCATACAACTCCTCTGGCCTTAGGTTGTGTACATGAGTAGAGCTCATCTTTCCTTTCCTTTTTTTTTTGCTGCTGTTCTCTAACTTTTCTGCACTGGTCTCCCCCTGTATTTTTTGCTTGTGCTACCCATCCCAAGAGCTTAGTCACAGCAGTAATCTGTCTGAACTCCTACCTGCAAATTTCCTTGTTCTCGGTACTTTTTCTGACACACAACTGATTCAGCCTCCCAGAAGGATCTGTCACTTGGGAGGCTGGAGCCTTCCTCTCTGTTACCAAGGTCTCTCTCTCTCTGACTACCCCTTGGCCCCCTTTAAAACCATCCACTAAATGATGCTTCAGCTTTTCCATAACCAGTCCATTAGCACAGTCACTTTCCCTCTCTCACTGCTTGCTTCCAGCTCTTCGGTCAGTACCCTTCTTTCTGCTGACGTCATTTTCAGTTCTGAAGCTTCATCCTTTGACTCTCCTTGTGACAGCTGCTCTCAGATCCCTAAAATCTTCCTATGCTGTTGTCATTGCTTCATGCTAAAGTCTCTCCTACCCCACTTCTGATGTACAAGGGGGAGTCTCTAAATGCATCCTCACTGCCACGCTCGAGGACAGTTGTGTTGGTGTGCCCTGGACTGGTTTCTGGCAGCAGGGGAGCCACAAAGAAGCTCCTGTGAGAAGCTGTTGGAAGCTTCCACCATGTCCAGCAGAGCCAATGGCTGATGGCTCTGGAGATGGACATGGGGATGGACATGGGGATGGACATGGGGATGGACATGGGGATGGACATGGGGATGGACACGCTGCTGGCCAGGACTGGGCCAGTGAGAGAAGTTTGTAACACCTCTGTGATGGCAGATTTAAGAAGGAAATCAAAACAAAGTCACAAGTTTTTGCTTCTGGTTAGAGAAGAGGAGGAGGTGAGGACATGTGAGGGAAAAAACATGGAGACACCAAGGGCAGAGGAGGAGGGGGAGGAGTGAGGAGAACTTTGTGGTTCTTGCAGAGAGGAGACCTAAGAAGTGGCTCTAACAACAGAGAACCCTCCCAGCTAATTTTCATGTCAGAACTCTGCCAGTAACACCAGTCTTTTTCTGCAGCTGATGTATCATGCACCAGTCACATCTGCCCAGCCCAGAGAGGGGCAGAAGGGGCCTGGCCCTGCCATCCTGGGGGAACAGGAGCAGGCACAGGCCTGGTAGGCACAAGCACTGGGGAGCCATGGGATCCCCTCTGCTGTCTGCCAGCAGAAGAGCTGCCCTGGCAGTGCCAGTTCCACCTGTGAGGAAGAACTCACTCCACACATTGGAACAGATCCCCCAGAGAGACCAAGAAGCGTCCCTCCCTGGAGATATTCAAGAACCATTTGGACACAATCCTGTGCCATGTTCTCTGGGATGACTCTGCTTGAGCAGGGAGGTGGGACCAGATGATCCACTGTGGTCCTTTCCAACCCAACCCATTCTGTGATTCTGTAACAAGGTGGGTTACCTTGTCATAAAAGGAACCTGCAGGAGTTGATGCTGCCCCAGGGCCCCCCTCTGCACTCTCCCCACCTCCTTTTCTGCACATCTGAGCAGCCCCAGGAGCCCTAGCACCCACAGGGGGGACCCCTGTGGACACCCGACTCCCCTTTGCCAGCCCATTAATCTCCACCTGCTGCCAGGCTCAAGCACCCACTTCTTTTCTTGGCACTCACACAGGATGAGATTCCCCCTGCCATCCCCCTGGCATTGCAGGGGGCACCAGCTCTGCTGGCACCCCATGCCTGACCAGTTCCCAGTGCTGGGCTGCAGCAGTGTCACCACTGCCACAGCTCTGCCTGGCAGGAGTGACCGCAGGCAGGAGTGGAGGCAGCTTTTCCTGCCTCCTCTGTTTGTATCCCAGCAGACGAGCTGCCCCTGCAGCCTCATCCCCAGCTGTGTCCATATGTCCCCCACACAGAAGGTGCAAGCCAGGCTCCTTCTCACGAAAGTCTATTAAAGCAGGTGTGCAGGTTGACGTGGCGACCGCGGCACAGTGAGGGGGTCTCGTTCGCGTGGGGGGCAGCCGGGTGCTTATGTGTTACCCCATCCAGGACGGGCAGGGTGCTGTCACCTCGTGGGGTGTCTGTGTGTCCCAGGTCTTCTGCATCCTCCTGGGAGCTGAAGTGTGCTGCTTCTGCCCCAGGCAGGGGCCGGGGGTCTCGCTGCTCTGTTACAGCTCAGGCAGGCGCACGGGGCTGGCAGAGAGTCCTGCAGGAGCCTGTGCACAGGCCGGGGGTCGCCAGGGGCTGCTGGGGACTCCCTGTGCTTGTGGCACAGGCCCCCTCACGGGGAGACGGGCATTGGTCGGGGACAGAACTGCGTGGGACTGAGCAGCCGGGGGCTGCCCACCCGGCTGGCTGAGCTGTAGCAATCCCTGGCTCCCGGCAAAACAGCCCGGAGGTCGCCAGGGCCTCCTGCGCATTTCCTGGAGCAATGGCATCCTACCGAGTGAACGGCTATCGATCGGGGGCGCAGCTGCCTTGGGCTGAGCTTCCTGGGTCTGAGCTTCCTGAGGCTGAGCATCCTCGGCTTGCCCAACCAGGTGAAGGAGCCAGGGTAGCTCCTGGCTCCCGGCAGAAGTGCTCGCAGGTTGCCAGGAAGTCCTGTCTGCTCCCCGGGGCAGTGGCGCAGGCCCCCTATGCAGAGGACAGCTAGTGACCGACGGCAAAACTGCCTGGATTTGAGCTTCCTGGGGCTGCCCGACCATCAGGTGAAGGAGCCATGGCAGCTCCTGGCCTCCAGCAAAGTAGCCTGGGAGTCGCGAGGGGTTCCTGGAGGCCCCCTGGGTCGGTGGTCCAGGCACTTTGCCCATGGGATGGCTACTGATCAGAGCCTGAGTTTCCTCGGGCTGCCCAACCAGGTGAAGAAGCCATGGCAGCTCCTGGCTCCCAGCAGTGCTGTCTGGGGGCTGTGGCAGTGCTGGAGGGTCAGACTTGGGTGAGCAGCAGTCGCTGTGTGGCCCTGGAGGAGGCAGGTTTTCCCATGCCGCTCTGGACGAGGGGACACTGGTGGCTCTGTCCTCTGAGGGTGCAGGGAATGGGGAAGCACTGGGTACAGTGGTGGAGGGCTGGTCCTGGGATCGATGCTTTGCCGGCCGGGGCTTCTTCAAGGAAGAGCCTTGGACCATCAGGTTCAGCCCCACAATCAGGGACGTGGACACGGCTGGCTGCAGGGAGACACAAAGGGCAGCGGGGGCTCGGGGTAGCCGGGGTGTGGCTGTCCCCAGCCCCCAGCCTACCTCCCTGTAGAGGAGCTCAAAGGCGCCAATGGAACAGGTGGGGTTATCCTTGCGGTCGAGCACGAGGCGCAGCGTGTCCCGCTGGACGTTGGCACAGAGCCGGCGCGTCACCACCGAGGAGGGGCTCATGGTGGGGCAGGAGTTGATCTCCAGCAGCCAGGGCTGGCAGTCCTCCCCGATGAGAAAGTCGGCCCCGAAGAGTTCAAAGCTGCCCTTGCGGGAGCCCACCTGGTCCCGGGTGCAGCGCAGGGCGTTCACGATCGCCGCCTTCATGCCGGGCACCGTCACCCGCTGCCAAGCATCCGCCCGCCCCAGCTGTGCCAGGTGTGCCTGGAACTGCTTGTTGGACCAGATCTTGTCGGGGGGCACGCGGGGGTCCGGCTGCAATGCTTTGTACCGCTTCTGGATGGAGACGTTGCAGAGGTGCCTGGAGCTGGGGCAGGGAGAGCGGGCTGGGTCAGGGGGTGCCGGGGCTGGGCAGTGCGAGCCGGGGCTCAGGGGGTGGCACTCACGGCTCCAGGTGGCTCAGGGAGAAGGGCCGGGAGCAGAAGCGCAGGTAGCAGTCTCGGTAGAACCACACGGTCAGCGGCTTCCAGTCAGTCACCACGAACCACTGCCGGATGTCGAATTTGGTGTCGAAGATGGTCAGCGGCCGCTCCACGTACTTCTGCACCACCCACTCGCACACCTGCGTGGCGGGGGCCGTGCAGCTCGGCGCCACCTCCAGCACCTCCTCCAGCCGCGTCGCGCAGACGATGCCTGGGCGATACGGTGATGGTGGGATCCCTTCTCCGTGGGGATACGCGTGCCCCGTGCTTCCCCCAGCCTTACCCCTGCCGCGGGACTTGGCGCTGGGCTTCAGGATCCAGATGTTGAGCTTGCCCTCTATGTCGAGCTGCGGCAGCTGCTCCCCCAGGCGCTGCAGCAGGTCCTGGCACTGCTCCTGCTGTTCCATGCTCAGCGCCAGCCTGGCCCCCTTGCTGTTGGGGGACACGGGGGGTTCATCACCGGCCCTGCCACCGCCCCCCCTTGCCCCCGTCTCGCCCTACACCCACTGTGCCACGTGGTAGTATTCCTGCAGGAAGCGGTCCCAGGAGATGCATGTCTGGTAGGGTGATGGGGTCTTCCTGTCGATGTCCTCGTGCCCCAAGATGCCCAGGTGCTGCTTACAGACCTCCAGGGCCTCCTCCACCAGCTGGGGGTACAGGGGGGCATGCGGCCCTGCTGTGGATGGCATGGGGTGAGAGACATGACTCATGTGCCAGCCTGGGGGCCAAAGCACTGAGGCTGCCTGTGGAACGGCTGCCTTTGGGGCTAGGGCAAGGGAGAGAGTTAGGGATCCCAAGCTCAGCCCTCAGACATGCCCCTAACCTTGAACTCCCTGTTTCATCCCCCACCTCTGCCCGACCCAGCTCCGTGCACTCACCTGGCATCTTGTCGGATTTTGGGGGCTGCTCTGTCCCCACTGGCCTGTCCCTGACCTTCTCCAGGGCCAGTTTGAGCAGGCTGCGAGCTGCTGTCAGGCGGAAATCCTCTGCAAGAGGGAAGCATCATCCCTAGCCAGTCCTGCACAGGACATGGGGAGACTGGAGCCTGAGGGGTGACAGGAGGGCAAAGCCCCAGGCTCACCGATGAAGGCTTCTTGCTCCTCCATGATACCCAGCCGGTAGCACCGGGGGAAAAAGGTGTTGAAGTCATCTTGCTCGAACCAGGCCAAGTTTTGCAGGCTTTGGCACAGCCCCTCCTGTTTAGAGAAGCTTGTCAGTCCCTTCTGAACGCCCCCACCCCTCGCGCCCCCCTCCCTGAGGCCTATGTGCTCCCACCTTGGTGCAAAGGGCGTGCAGCCGGGGATAGCGGTTCACCACCTCAATCCTCTGGAGCAGCTCATGGTCAATGTTGCCAAGGCGAATAGTCCAGAGGAAGTTTGGTACCTGGTCCTGCACCAGGGAGGACTGAGGGAGGGAATGGGCCGGGTGAGACAGGGAGCCCCCATCCTGCCCCAATCCCTTGCCCCAGGCTGTGCCCTGCACCTGAGGGTCCCAGGGGAAGGGCGTGGCGAGCTGTGGCATAGCTCAGCCCCAGCCCCCTTAGCTAACCATGAGGTTATGGATGTCATCAGAGTCCTCGCTGCACTGCTCATTGTCTTCCTTCTTGTCTTCATCTTCCCCTTCCCCCTTGTTCTCCTTATCCTGTGGCCATGGGAGGTGCAGGGGCTCTGTGGTGCCCAGGGAAGGCTGTGCCCCACCACATGGGTTCAGCACTGCCTCCTCCTGCTCATCACTACCACCACCGCTCGCCCCCTTCTCCTGCTGTTTCTTTTGGTCGCCAGGCTGCTGCTTCTGCTGTTTGCCTTTGCGGGGGAGCTTCCTCTCCACCCAGCCTCGGGCGCGCAGCAGGTGGCGGATGACGGGATAAGGGCCCTGCACTGCAAAGATCTTCTTCTCCTGCGGAGACAGCAGCGGGCTCAGCCCTCCTGAGGCACAGGTACGCAAATGCAAGCGCGCGGCATTTTGGGGCGGTGCGAAATCCGATCCCTCACCTTAATGGCCTTCTCCACCTGCAGCTTGGCCTTGCGGAGCCTCTCAGACTCGACCGTTTGGCGGTAGCTGATGTTGAGAGCTGCCACCTGCCCTGTGAGGACAGCCCCCTCTGAGCCCGCTGTCCCCATGTCCCCAGGCCCACGGGTGGGCAGGGAGAGGGAGAACATGCTGACCTGTCTGCCGCTGCCTCACCGAGTCTGGGGTCCCTGACATGGCATTCCCTGACCTGCCAAGCCTTCTGCCAGCATCCCGGCTGCACTGCACAGCCTCGGGATGCCCCGCTGTTCCCTCGTCCTTGCTGGGCCCGGGGCAGCTGGGATGTCAGTAGCTCGGGTATCGTCCTGGCCGAGGGGCAGTGCCCGCAGCGCTGCTCTGTGTGTCACTGTCCCAGGGAGTCTGGTGGTGAGGAAGCTGTGGGTGGCTCTGCCTCCTCCAGGCCGAGCAGGTTTCCCTATTCCCCCATCCCTTAGGGACCCAGGGGGGTGTCCTGCACAGGGCATGGCCTTCTAATTCCAGCACCACTGTGATGCCACAATGCAGGATGCGCAAAGCAGCCTCGATATCACAAGTCCCGATTCACCCCTCTTGTGGGGGACCTTAACTACCCTGACAGTGGCTGCAGAAGCAACACAGCAAAGTACAGTCCAGGAGGTTCCTGGAGAGCTTTGATGAGCCCTTCCTGACACAGGTAGTGGAGGATCCCACAAGGAATGGTGTGCTGCTAACCTCATACTAAAAACCACGAAAAGGCTCGTTGGACATTTGAAGGCTGTGAACTGTGCTAGGTGATCTCCATGACAGAACTCTGCCAGAAACACAGTTTTACCTTACAGTTTCATTTCTGACTGCTGCTTGATTTTGTTTTGATGGCTGCTGTTCAGCAAATTGCCCCTTTGCTTCTCCTTTCAGAGTTTCATTTACAATTGTTCATGGGCTCCTTGCCCCCACTGCCTTCTATGACTTAACTGAAGCAATACAATTTTTGTTATTTACAATCATCTGCAACCAGCAGAAGTTTTATGCTGACAGATAAAAATCACACACAGGTCATTCAGTGTCATTTTACCCTGATTTACCCTGAGGTATCTCTTAACAAGAACCTCAGTTACCCAGCCTCAGAGGTGGGTCAGAATGTTAAACTGGCATCACAGACAGGGTCCCTTGGATGTGGTGGAGTGATCGGTGGGGTCCAGACCTCTTGGAACATTTTTCTCCAGGAGAATAGTCAGGACAACCCTCAGAGGGTCATTATTGGTGAAAGCCTTGTAGCTCTCAGGAATGCTCACAGGGAGCTGCTGAACCAGAAGTGGTTCAGAGGGAATGGGATATGAATCAGTTCCCAGAACTGGCTGTTTAGGAGCTGATAAATCTCTTAGAAAGAACCTGGAAGCAAAAAACTGGGAACAATGGATGTGACATGTATTTAGGATGCCCTAGAACAGTGTTGGTTAATAAACCCATCTGGCAAATTGGAAAAGCTTAGGAAAAATCATCTGGAGGATGAAGAGATGCATATTCAGGTTGGACATTAGGACATGTTTCTTCATGGAAAGGGTTGTTAACATTGGAATGGGCTGCCCAGGGAGGTGGTGGAGTCACCATCCCTGGAGGTGGTTAAGGAAAGATTGGATGTGGCACTCAATGCCGTGATCTGGTTGACACAGTTGTCAAAGGTGAGACTTCATGGTCTCAGTGGCTTGGAATTCTGCAGTCTCCATCAGCACCCCCTACAAGACCCCTCCTTCATCTGAGAGATAATAAAGGTCTGTAGGGGACATGGCAAATGAATTATAGATTATTATAGAATTATTTAATTTATATAGAATGAATTTATTATGAATTATAGATTATTATTCTTTTGAGAAATCAGAAGGAAAAAATATGTGCCTGCTGGGGTGGAAGCACTTTTAGGTCTCATGTGCACTCCTGGAAATGAGTGGGAGAACATGAAAGAAGTACACTAGGCAGTGAGAGTCCTGGTTGTAAATTCTGAACTCTGTTGCCTCTACAGACAGCCCAGAACATTGCTGCCTTAGCTGACTCCTGAATGCTGTCCTCATATCTATATATTTAGAGTAGAAGGGTAATGTACCTTCCAGGAAAACGATTTGTGTTGGGGTGAAGAAAACCTTATAAAGCCACACCTTTACAAAGGACATGTGTGTCACAACTGTGGCTATTCCATGAAGTTTACCAAGCCACCTCCAAGACTTAGACTCACATGAGGAAAAACCTTTTTACTCTCAACAAAAGTTCATGTGTAAGCAACATAATCTATAGAGGAAAAACTTGATATGATTTTCTTTTATTGTAGCTGAGATATATTTATTGAGCACTGCATGATTCCTTCCTTGCAAAGGAGTAGCCTTTTACATCTTTGTCTCCTCAAAATATGTGCTGAAGTAGCTTCTTCTACATGCTGTGATTAATTCTTAAATTTTCTATTGAAGAGAGGTGTAAAGTCTTCCAAGTGACCATAAAGAGCAGCACGTTCACTAAGTAATTCTTTCTTTTCTGCAAGTTGTACTGCTGTGGCATCAGGGCTCCATATCTACAAAATAAAGGTATTTGTAGTTAATTTGGATGTGACTTTTGCAACACAAGCATTAAGAAGATACTGTTAGCCAAACAGAGCTGTGTTTTAGCACTCCTTTCCACTGTGACACATAAAACCAGAAGCAGTGTGGCCTCCCAGCAGAATATAGGTCAACAATTTGCGTGTGTGTGTATAAACAGAGCATTCTCTTGTTGTCACTTCCAATCTTTAACATGCCATGGACTCTGATTACAGATAATGTGGGAAAGAAGATCTTAAGGTAATTATTTAAAATTACTGACTCGGGCTCATGATCCTCAGAGTGGGAAATAGTAATTAGCTGTAGAGTCATCAGCTATGTAGCCTCAGTCCTTTGAGACTGTTGTGGAAACGAGCACAAATCAGGGTTGTGGAAATGATAAACAAACCCCAAACATGACTGCTCAACCAGCAATTGTGTTCTTTTCCTTTGTAGGAGAAAAAAAATTACAAAAATTACCTCTCTGTGATCATCTTGTTCTGTTTCTCAGTTACTTCTAAGCAAGTATTAACAAGACTCTGACAGAAAAGTTATATTTTCGCTATTTCAACTCTAGGAAGCAAATATTTAGTGTCCTGTAATCCATCTAGTTCAGTAACTGTCACTGACATAAGTCATCATGAAATAACTAATCAAGAGGGCAAGTTAGAAGTTGGTGCTCATGCTATGCATGATAGACTCCTACCTTTTAAAAGCAGAAGTATAAAAATACGTGTAATAAATGTAGTTGCATTTTTCTTTTACTGTGGCTCCACTTTAGTCCTATTTTAAAACTTGATAAGAGCCTGATTTCCACAATAATTAGTTTTATATAAATATATGTGTTATTATATAATATACATCCATGAACTCTTTAGTTTACTGCTGTTTGGTGGCAGCCTCTCCAGGCTGTGTCACACCATCTCTAAGCTAGCTGAGTGGCGGAGATTTCATCGGACTGTTCTGGGTTTTGATCTCAGCAAGGTCTACCTTTAAGCTACCTCGATACTGCACTCGTGTTTTGCTGCTGTACATACTTTTCTGGGCCTGTAGGAGATGTCGTTTTTGTTTTCTCTCGCTGCCAAAGACTTCCAGTAGGCAGCGCTGTCCTTACGGGAACGCTTTGCCTTTTCAGGAACGGGCTCTTCCTCAGGTGGCGGAGATACATCTGAAGACTGAAAGGGAGGAAGGCACCCATTGTACCAATACATCATGTTCAGAAGCAAGGCGTCCATCATGCATCTGCTGATACTCTTGCTACAATGTTTACTGGGGGAGTATTTTTTCAATCCCTTCAGAATCTGTACTGGCAAGTACCGGTATCTGAAAATACACACTTCAACAAAGCTGCCCGAGTTACAGCGTTAGAGAGAAATGGGGGGCAAAGAAAGGAAAGAAAGAAGCTCCCTACTAACTGTTAGCAAATCAGTCCTTTGTTACCATCTCTCATACCTCTTTTATCACAGGTTTCTGTGGCTCTGCTGGTTTTGGCTTCCCACCTTTTGCTGCCTTTGCTTCTTCTTTTTCTTGTTCTTCCGCCAAAATTTGCAGTTGTTTTTCGAGCAGACCAATTATTGCAGCATTTCCAAATACTTGAGCAAGATCGAGAGCACTCTTCCCTATATTTAAAGAAATAAATATCTAAGTAAACCATGAAAATTAACTTTGGCACTGGATTATTGCAACTGGATAAGGACAGTACAATCAATAGAATTTAATATGGCTACTATTTTTTTACCCATCCCATGTGCCAGCAGCGTGCCTGACACTGGTGTGAGGACCAGCAGTCATCAGCACTGCTTGCAGAAATAAGACCTGGCAGAAACGAGCCTTGAAACCCAATATTGCAGGAATTCTTGGATTGCTTCCTTTGTTCTTAATGTTCTGACATTCACAGCTTAATACCCTGGTCCTGCAGGTTGTCATTTTGATCTCTGAGACTGAGGGCATTTAGCACGAGGACACAGCTACTTGGTCTGCATTGCTAACCTTGTGCTGTGCTGTGCTAGCCACCTCCTTGCTCTGTGGCTGGCAAGGGAAAGCCCCGTGCTGTGAATGAACAGCTTCAGTGCTTAAGGAAGGAAAAAATCTGTTTGTTATGAGGCTCTGGCTGTAAACTATCTGTGAGACTGAACTCCACAATATCAGAAATAAGGAATGCACATCCCTTCTACAAGCAGGGTTTCACTACGAGGCATTTTGGCAAGGAAAGTCTCATGGTGTAGCAATGTTGCTTCCTATGTTAGAGCAAGAGCTTAAAAGGTGATGCATGTTAACTTTTGAATTACTCTGGAGACAGGGGAAATAACACTGAATGAGGAGGTAACACTACAGTACCAGCTCAGATTTGGTTTTCTGTTAGGTATTTTTTTCCCAGGAGTTATATTAACATGGAGAGCAGCAAGGAAGTTTTTTAACCAGGGCTGCCTGTGCCTAAAAATAAATCACTTAGATGGGTGGCAGACTATACTCTGGGCCACAACTGAAACCTAATTTTCCCTCAAATAATAATAATAATAATAATAACAACTAGATAGAATGTTTTCATTAAAGTCACTTGTAACTCTGTATGTATCTTGTGAGGAGCAACAGTGTCCTGAATTGTGTAATTAATTATGGTACTTCATTTTCTAGATGCATAAAACCCAAGAAAGCTGACTTTTTTCAGTAATGATTCCACACTGGAGAAAACTAACTGAACCTGATACCTCATCCCAATCCTGACAGCAACCCTAAATGCAGAACAAAAGTGTTCCAGGAGTTTTTAATAAAGAAACAGCCTATTTTGGAGCTTATTTACCATTGCTGTTTGTAGCCTGGACGTCAGCACCCGCAGTGATTAAAAAATAGACCATGTCCAGTCTGCAGGCCTCGATGGCTCTCATCAGTGGGGTGGCATCACCTATTGCAGGGGCATTCACTTCTGCTCCAGCCTTCACGAGCACCTCAACGATATCCAGGTGTCCATTGTAGCAAGCATGATGCAGAGGGCTCCACATGAAATTGTCTGTTGCATTTACATCAGCCCTGCACAGGAGTAAGAGCAGTTGTGGCAGCTGAAGCTGTGGAGTATCTGCAGTAACAGCCCCAGCTCCAAGTGCTGGAACTGCCCACTGCAATGGTTTATTCAATGGAAATAGCTATTTTCATATTGCTACTCCTACTCTGAAATCATTTGAGTCTCTGACCTTGTCTTGGGATAATAATTGTAAGAGTGGGCTTGGGGACTGCTCGTGTCCCACCCTAAGCCTTCAGCGTCCTTTACAAGGAGCTTTTCATGGCACAGGAAAAAGCCCAGGCATTCAAACACCTTAGTCCTGTAAAATGCTGCTTGTGTTTGTGCTCCAGCTTCACTGAGAATGGCAGAAGGCAGGTTAAGAAATCCAAAAGGACACTTCTGGGCCAAGAACAGGTGCTACAGAACATGTGGCAACATTGCAGAGCTCACCTGCACAAGGGGAAAGTGTTCACCTTTCCTTTCAGTGTTGCTGCCCTCTGCCTGCTTCATTTCTCTGCATTGGCTTCTCCCTTTGACAAACGAGTTACAGGAGGTCTGCCTTGGGAATCGGAGCACTGAAGATCTATTCAGCTACTGTGCTGCTGGACTAGGATCTGTTTCTGCTCCCAAATTAAAACTGGGATGTTCTGGAGAAAGCAAGGGCTAGTTCAGGGGAGATACTTCATTATGCTGCCTTTGGATGAAGCTGAGAGGAAAAGCATTATCAGCCCTAGAGGTCCTGAAGGAAGTTAGGGTCACTTTCCCACTTGCTCTATGGATAAAAGCTGCTGTCTTCCCACAAGACAAGGAGGAAGGGAGAAAGAAGAAAAATTATGAAGGAAGCTGCTTCCAGGGATAGCTATTTGCTCTTCAGGTCAGGTGATTGAGTCTAGATAAAAGCAGAGATTCTTCTGTTCTTCTTTCCTTGTTTAAATTTTTAATCTTTTTCAGAATTCTGCCTTGGATGAGATCTTAGCACAATAAATTCCCCTTACCTATCACGGTTATCTCTCTTATCTTTCAGTCACCAAGCCTTTATGGTTTATTTGTATGCAGTTTTCATTTGGTTTAATTCTCATTAGAATAAGCTCCTTCAGTTATTTCACTTTCTCTCTCAACCCAACCTCCTTGACTGCACTCAGACTCTCTCTGCCCCTGAACCTTTTTTCCTAACTTCATTCTATCAGAAAGAAACCAATCAATGGGAACAGGGACAATGCAGTACTGATTTAAAAATTCCTCAGCGTTTTCTGCCCATCAAGTACAGAATTCCCCATCAGACCAAATTTCATTTATTTCTGATTCTTTCTGGAGGAAGATAGAAAGTAGATACCACCAATTTAATTTTAAACCTAATAAATGTTAACATTCATCCAGATAAATGTTTTGTTTTCTATTCAGTATGGATTTGTGGTTCTGTACTGAAAAGGTTTTATTGTAAAAGGTATTTGAATGCCTGTGCCAAACTGCAAGCCCATGATGCTGAGAGATGCAAACCTAAATGCTACTGATAACTCTCCTCTTCGTTTTCATTTCTGTCAATTGAAAAAATCTCAAAACTGGTAGTTTTTCTAAGCTAAGCTACTATGTTTCTAGGTCTAATTGTTAAATATGATGAGACTCCAGTGCTGTCTACTGAGGCTTGGTAAAAGGAGTAGAGATTAATTTGGTGGAATAATTTGGTAGCTCTTACATCTTTATCTTTGGAAAACATGGATATACACAATTTTCCATATGCTTCAGGAATGTCAGTGTCTTTACTAGGGTGTGTAAAGATCCATGTGCTGTTAGTCTTTGCAGGAACCAGAGCAATGACTACAGCACTTTCCCTGAGGTATTAATATTAACATGAATTTTATCTATGGGTAGAGAGAACAAAGTTAACATAAATATCTTTGAAAAATGTTCATGTAAGCATTTATGTGAAGGATTGTAGGACCATAGCAGTCTGACAATAAGAGATTATACTATTACACAAGTATGACTGAATCTTTCTAAAATTGCTTTCATTTTTTAAGCTGTCATTGAGATTTTTCACAAGTGTGTCTGCGGGCAACAGAATTGCTGAAGCACTTCTAAAATGAGGAACAGACCAATTAGTAGCAGATTTCTGATGTAAATCCTGCTGTTTCAGCCTGCCTCAGCTGGAGAGGAAAGTGAAGGTTTAAACCAAGCACGTGGAACAGGGAAGTCCAGGATCACCTCAATGATTTCAGGCAAGTCCTTTGAGTCAGATTTCCCCTAAATCATTCACCAGTTTTGAGAGTTTGGGTGTGAGGACACACTACTCGAGACATGGGTATGAACTCTGCAGCTGACCAAATGTCAACAGTCCAGACACCAAAAATTTCAGTCCTGGGGAGCTTATCTCTTGGTTGTCTTCATTTCCATGATACTAAAATGAGAAAAATAATAAACTAACACCCTGTGACTTGGGATCTTAGGAGACTAATGTTAAATGTTACATAAGCAAAAAACAAACCATAGCCTTTTGCATGCAAATACTTACTGGATATTTATATATCCAGTATATAAGTGCAGATATATATATCCATTTATATATATATCCATATAATATAAATATGATATTTATGTTTTTGAAAGCCTTCCCAACATAGCAATTAAATTGAAATTATCTTACCCCTTTTCCAGAAGGAACTCCACAAGAACTATGTTGCCAGTTGCACATGCAACCATCAGAGGTGTTTTGTAATATTTATCTTTTATGTCTACCGGCACACCCTCGTCGAATGCTTTCTGCAGGGACACGAAGTCTCCTGCTCTGGCAAGGTAGTTGATGTCCATGAGGGCTCTCCTTGGCTCCTCCACGTACCAGGCACGGTCATCGAGCACGGGATGGGCGGATTGCTGGTCCCGTTTGAAGCGCTGCTCTTCAGGGATGTTTGGAACAGCCTCAACCATGTAGGTAGGCAGGCCATCTTCCCTGAGTGGGCATTCGCTCTTCGGAATGACACAGATCGGCACAGGGAGACCTTTCTTGCCTTTTCTTCTCGGCGGTTTCCTCTTCTTCTTCTTCTTTCCTTTGGGCCCAAAGGATGACAGCAGAAAGCTTTTCTGCAAGTATTTCGAGCCTTTAAAAAAATTGTCAAGGCTGATCCTGTCAGCAGATATTTCGTGCTTTTTAGCAAGAATCTCTATTTTTTCCTCATCCACAGTGCTCCAATGCTTCTGAATAAGTGATATAAAATCATTTCTGGATACGATCCCATCTCCTTCCTGATCCATCCCCAGCTCCTTGCGGATGGCGTCCTCGTGCTGCAAGGACCAGTCGTACACCTTCAGATACCAGGCAAGGGTCTCATCTTGCTTCTTAAAGGCTTTTTCAGCTTTGCGCAATACTTTGGCTGCTGCTTTAAACCCACCCATCTTGGCAACGTCCCTCGGGCTCAGATTTAACAAGTTTGTCCACGTAGGATCACAGCCTAGAAACACAGACACAATTGGGCTGATAGTGCAGTGGAATTCCTAACTATGTAACATAAGAAACTTGTAACACACAGGTGACTCGTTGCCACGGCCTAAATTTTATGCTGTTTCAGCTATAAATAGTGGTGGTAAGAGGAACCACATCATTGATCCTGGGCTGGAAGGTCAGCCACATGTCTGTATTTGTTTCCCAAAGGGAGAAGCAGTGAGCAACCCATGGTCTATTTATTCATCCACTCATGAATATGTATAGAAAGAGAGAAGTTCAGAGGAAACTTTACATTTTTACTTAAAGTGGTGAGCAAGGTTAAGAAGCAAACTAAGATTAAAATGTCACTTTTTTCTATACCCCAACATTAAAGTTTGGCAATGGATCACTTGTTTGATCATGAGAACAAAATGTGGGATTTTGCATGGTCCTCTTTGATCGAAGCTTGAAGTGCCATGATCATCTGATTAAGTTAGGGGAGGATCACAGCTGCTTCAGGGAATGTTTCAATACCCAAGGGCATGAAGTTTTCAATACCCATGGGCATGAAGTTTTCAATACCCATGGGCATGACTGCACAGAGATTTTTTTTTAAATTATCACAAACCATTTAAATTTGATAGTGATCATCAAAATTTATTTTCTCTTGGAAGTTTCAATACAATACATCTAAACCCAACTAAAGCCACAACCCCTTAAAACTGTCCAAAACCCCTGGTGTTTCTGCTGCTTTCTTTGAGAAACGTTTTCTCATCCACATGAGATAAGAACCTCTGTTAGGCCCTTCTGAATGAGAATTTTGCCACAGGGTACCCAAGAGTCAAGTCCTTCAGAGATATCCAAATGAAATCTTTCCTTTAGCACAGAAATAGAGTATAGAAAATAGCTGACAAGTAACTTAGTTTTAATGTACCTCTTTGTCCTATATACCTGCAGCAATCTGCAAATCCTCCCTCGGCAGCGTAATGAAGTGGTGTGTTACCATTCATAGCAATCAGTTTCAAGTCTGCATTATAACCTGAAATAATCGTCAGAATCTAGAAAAACAAACAGAGTCCCACCAAAAATCTTGTCTGTTTCTTAACATGTGAAAATGTGAGATTGATTTACAAATAAATGCAATATCTTACATTCCAGTTTTAATAATGTTCTCTCCCATGTCTAGCTGCTCAATGCACATATAACATTAATGTATTATTCTTATTTAATTGATGAAACAGAAACCTTCTGCAGTTTTAGACACCAAGGACAATCTTCATTCTTGCCAGCTCACTGTAAGCCTCTGTCTTGCCTATCTATCACTGCTGGATTCCCTTTGATACTTAAAGAGAATCTCCTTTTGATTACTGATCATTATGCTTTGATCGGCTGAGATAATGGACTCAAAAAATCCCCAAAAACCACACTCCAAAGCCCAAAATAAAACTCCACAACAACAAAAAACCACCCAGGTTTGGCTTTGCAGAAATGCTTCAACACCACAAATGTTAATACCTCAAAAAAGCCTCCTTTGGCTGCGAAATGTGCAGCACTGTGTCTTTCAAAGTCAAACAGGGTCGCATCGGCTCCCTTCTGAAGCAGAGCACGCACCACCTCGGCAACACCTTCCCTTGAGGCTTCCATCACGGCTGTGCGCCCCGTGGCCTGCAGGGGAGCAAGAGAACAGCTCCGAATTCGTTCGTGTGCTAAGGCTGGAACAGTAGGAGCTGGCTGCTCCAAGCTGGCATAAAACTGGAAGTCTCCCTTCAGCTATTACTGGGAAGAGGAGACAAGTCTAATAGTTTCAAAGAGACTCTGCAGGTAAACTTGCAGAATCTAGTCAGAGTGCTGCTAAGACAGTCAGATCCCAGCAGCTCAAGTGCACTGAAAGCTTGAGTCCTTTGAGTAATGCCCATGAAATTCAGTCCCTTATTAAGGAATCCTTTATTCTGTGGCCATGTTCTCATGCATATTTACAACACTTAACACAAAATACCACCTCAGCTTATGAAAGAAGGAGCATCAAGAGCTATGGCGGGAGTCGTGCTATGGGGAAGACAAAGCAACCAGGGAATTTCACTACGGTTCTGTGAGGAAAAGTTCACACTAATAGATTAATGTTGTCTTTTTCTAGGTAATAATGGATGTTTGCTTTGGATAACTTGGAGGGAAAGCTTGAGCTTCTTGATTTATTAACAGCACAGAGCTTCAGTCCTTCAGGTCTTTGTTAAATTAAGAAAGCAAACAAATACGTGATTAAGATGTACAAAAGAGAAAACAGTTTTTTATGCCTCGTTCCTGCCTTCATTGCTCATCAGGTTTTTCCTAATGGACTTACCTTTTAGTGAATATTATTTCAACTCTGAAAATCCAAGGACACATCAAGGCAAATACAAATCAGCACTGCTCCACTGAAGTACAGTGAACTGCAGCTCCTAACACCTGGCCCAGTTACATTTAAGTTTGGGGAAATGTTTGCACTCTAAACGTACAAAAATCTAAAAGAAGACTTAAATCCCTCTCCTTCAAAAAAAGGGTGGTACAGAAGAAGGGAAGAGGTATGGCCACAGAGTTAATTAGTTTTCACTGCTTTCTTATTTTAATTTCACTGCTTTCTTATTTTAATCACTGCTTTCTTATTTTAACAGGTCATGTACTCTGCTCACCTGTTATTTATTCTATACTCCTGTATCTGTTCTTAGTTACAGAAATGCTCATACCGGGTCTTTTGCACAGGGATCTGCTCCTTTCTCCAAGAAAATCAGGCATATTTCTTTAATCTCATGAGCTTGCTCACAGGCTTGCAGAAGCACAGACCTCCCAGTCGTAGTGCAGTTGTTGACATCTGCACCATATTCCAAGGCAATCTGCAGGCAGTGGAAATGGCGTCTTGTAGAGGAAAGGCAGTAAAACAAAATACCTGCAAAGGAAACCAGTGGAGATTAGGGTACAACAGGAAATTACCAGAAGGGCTATGAGGCTGTGAGCTTCACAGCTGACCAGTCTGCAGCAGAGACCCCTTCACTGAGGGTATATCCATGCAAAAAAGACTTCTTCTTTAGGGTCTTTACTTGGGGAGTAAACCAGAGTTTAGTATGCCACAGGTCATGGAAGGAATGTGGTTCTCATTTATAAGTTATCTCTCAGCTCTGTACTGGGGAGACTTATGATTTAAAGGCCTAAACTCTTCAGTGAGAATTATTTTCATCAAAGCTGTTATGGCCATCAGCTTCTGTTGGGCTGGATTACCCTCAAGCACAGCTCCTCTCCACAGGTGGGACACATCATATGCAGTAATTGTATCACAGTTAAGGGATTGCTGTATGGTATTTCTGGTCTGATAAGGTTCCTTCTCACTCACCTTTCCCTTCATTATCCACAGCAGTCATGTCTGCATTAGCTTTTGCTAATAACTCCAAAATCACCTCATGGCCTAGCTCAGCTGCCTTCATGGCTGGAGTGCATCCCATTTTGTCGTGGACATTTGGATGAGCTCCGTGTTCTAGCAGGAAGCGGCACATGTCAATGTCGTTTTTCATGGAGGCCAAGTGAAAAGCACTATATCCTTCCTCAGGCTCTGTGTAATTGATGAGATCTGGGAATCCTTTCTGAATCAGATTTTCTATTTGCTTCTTGTCTTTCTCGTGAACACACTGAAGAAGTTTGTAGATCTGTAAGTTTAGAAGCCTTTTATCTACTGGTAACATCCCAGGATAGGGAAGACTGTCTTCTTTCAAGGAAGCATTTTCTGCATGGGGAGAGAAGAAAACATGTAATCTCAGAGATGAGATTGTAATGACATGCCAGTGAAACCAGGAATCAGACCATATTCACAGCATGAAAATTTCCACTTTACCTTGACAGAACACCAGGCTTTGAACTAATTTATCTTTTATTATGGACAGCTCGTACAGAGACTACATAAACCCAAGCAGCACCTTGCAAAATTTTTCTTTCTAGTCATCCAACTGTTCTGAAGAGGTCTCATTCAAGGAGAAAATTAAGTTAAGAAGCTGTAGGGTAACTGCTCTCCATTCAAGGAACTGTTATAATCTACAGTTACTTGGAAGCCTAAGGGGAGGCTGTTCATCTGTCATTTTCAACGGGGAAAAAAACCCACAAGACACTATGTCCTCTGCACTTGCTGAAACATAAAATTGATACTAAAATTGATACTAAACCCACCTCATCAGTGCCTGAGCACTTTCCTTTTTTTGCTTTTCTTTTTTTTTTTTTTTGGTAGCTGATGCATGAACTTCCAGGCTATAGTTGAATTTCTCTGCAACAAAAACCTTGGGGAAAAAAAGATGCAGATAGCAGGGCTGGTCTGGGAAAAGGTTCTTCCAGGTCATGCATCACATGCTTCTTGAAAAAAATGCAGTGCAGGACTTTGCAATTGCCTCAGTTCTGGATGTTTTTTGTTTGGTTGTTGTTTTGTTTCTTTCAGGTTTTTTAGCCTCTTTTAGATAGTCTCAGCACTCATGGCTGGGTCAGATATTGCAGGGACCATTTCTAAAGCTTGCTGAAGTGGACAGTAAGCTTCCTATCAGCTTCAGCAAGTCTTGGGTCAGCCCATCCTCCAGAACTTTGACAGAACATGCAAAAAAAAAAGTGGAGGAACATCTCTTAGGGAATACTTGGGGTTTGGTTTGTTTGTTTGTTTTTTTTATTTACTGCAATGTAAATAAAGTCTGTAAATGGGACCACTTAGTATCTGCCTGGCTACTGCTGGGTGCTTTGTGACATCCACAAGAAGGTGAGATTGAAGAGAGAAATGCAGAATGATGCACAATTCCAAAGACTTTTTGAGGCAAGACCTCCCATTCTGGAAAGGCAGCCTGAGAGAAAACTGCAAGAAAAAAAATGACTGAAGGTGAATCATGTTGAGCATGGATAGAGAGGTAATTTTGTAGCACAGGTACAACATGCCAGTTGTAGTTTTTGTGGCTGTTGCCTTTCATTTCTTTGGAAGTTCTGTGTCCAGCCTAGATTTGGAACAGAGGTTGGGTGAACTGCTGACAGATTTCTGAGAACTGTCCCTCTTGTTTTCCCTGCCAGACAAGGCCTCAGCTCCCTCCCCGTGCATCCAGCCATGCTGGGTCAAGGTGTTGTTATCAGAAGCTGCTCCCTTGCAGAAGTGTTTAAGTGGGTACTAAAATGCAAAGACTTTCTCTTTGCAATGAAATCTGCTCTGAATAGGTCAGCTGCCCTCAGATGTTCCCCATTTAAATATTGCTTAAATTCTTCTCTATTTAGGTCTTACATAAACCCTCATTCTGATCATATACAAAGTATATTCTTACATCAAACAATTAAATCTTTAAGAAGCAGTAACTTAAATCTGTCACCTGTGGCTTGTTCATTCTCCCCCCTACCATGTTGTGCTTCTCGTGGCATTTTGTCCAGTGAAAGGGAATAAATGCAGAGATTTTTACTGTGCTGACAGGAGTTACACCTATAGCAAACCTGTAGTCCTAAAGCTTAGAGCTGAGAAATAAGGGCACTTCAGAGTAATGCTTGGCTAGAAGTGAACACTGGAGTCCCCACAGAGCCTGGCTTTTAGAGCCTGACACCTTAGGAAACAATTTCTGGGCAAAACCTCAGTACAGGAAGTTTTTTCTGGCTTCTGGGTAGAGGGAAAAGTTGAGATGTAAACTCTGCAGGGGCTGTGAGGAGGAGCAGCAGGAAGGTTCTGCAGGGAAGGCTCTTACAGTACTTACACCGCTGAAATTCAGCAAAAGAAGTGGTTTTAAAGATACTTAGATGGAACTGACAAGCTTAAATGTTCTCTTATGCTTTTGTTCCATTTCCCACCATCCTGCAGCAGTATGGAACTTGGGTTTACTTCCAAAAAGCTTTCTTCCCACTGCTGTTCATGATTTGCACCTGGATTTTGCACAGCATTTTTCCAGGAACTCATTTAGGACCAAAACTTGCTTTTTCTTCCCTTCTTTCTCCCCTTGAAGCTGCAAACACTGAAAAAGTGACATTCTCCTTGGACATAGGTTAGTAATGGCACAGAAGATGAGCAGAACTGCAGCTGGTAAAAACCTGTTAGTAACTAACCTTCAATGAAGGCATAAATGTAATATTAAGTGCATTTGGATTTGGATTTATGTAATGAATTATCCTGGAGATTCCTTGAGATTCTTGATCCCTATAACCTCTGCCCCATGCAGGACATGAGATTGATGGCACACCTTGCACTTACTTCACACTTTCATTTTTGCTCACAGTGTAGTGCAAAATTAAGTACAATTTTAGTCCTGATTGGATTTTTTCTGGTGCTTTTGAGATGCTTATCACAGTATTCTTTTAATATTTCACATGCAGCAATAAAATTATTTCCATGAACATAAATGAAATTATTTTTATCACAATAGTGAAGGCTGTTGTTATCACAATTCAGCCACCACTGAGACCTTACCCAGCTTAAAGTCTTTGCTTCAAAGCATTAAGAACCAACAATTTACATGAAAGCAACCATAATGTTTTAACTGTTACAGTTTATATTTCTTTGCAGCTTTTGTTGAAAGTGACTGAATCGAGTTTTATTAGAAGTTTCTAAAGTAGCAGCACGAAATAAAGACAGGTGGGATAAAAAACTCTACCCAGGTCATGTAAAGTTCTAAGCAAGGGGAAAAGGCTTCTAAAATGCAAATATAACTGCAGCATCTTGTCAGTTTCCATTAAGTAAGTACTACCAATTCTATGTACTTCACAGATTTTTTTATCACTTCACCTGTAACAGATGGTTTAATGGAAAATGAGGGATTGTTAGTGTGGCTTTGAGACAGTCATGCTCTGGGGAGGGCTTCATGAAGCCATAATCATAAATCCCAAGCTTGTAACATTTGCTTAGCAACAATTTTATCTGTTGACAAACATCAACAGACTTGCTACCTTCATTCTGCCAGCTCGTGTCATTGTTTTGATGGAGAGCTTGAACTCATTTCAAATCCAGATTAATCCTTTTCTCAGTACACCTGGTATTAAGAAAATCATTTTAGTCAGATTCCTGTTTTCCCACAAAGCTTTCCAACTTGATGGAGGTAGATTGATAGAGAGGGAAGTTCTGGTGGCGAGTGGTCTCATTCCCTGCCTCCCAGTCAAAGCCTGGTGCCTGACTGCTGCTGGAAGCACTTGGGACTCCTCCTTATAAGTTTGCAACATTTTTCAGTTTCAGCATTTCCAGTTGAAAACATCCCTCTAATTATCGCTATTCAGAAACCAGTAAACAAAATTTTCATGTGTTTTATCTTTAGTGAGAGAAAATAGCTGAGCACTTTCTAAATTTAATCCCTTTGCATGCTGGGCACAGAGATAAGCATGAGCCCTATATGTCAGTATAAAAGGAACCAATATGGTAACAGTGCCATGCTGTATTTACAGCTTTATGTGAATAATTGCACTGGATTTTTGGCTGTGACTAATGTTTAATAGGAGTGATGCAGCAAAATCTTCCTAAAACTGAATTCTAGTATCGTGAATAGCCTATAATGCTGTGGGGTTTGGGTGTTAATTCTTCAGCAATGCCTTGCCTTGGGCTGAGGCACAGCTGAGCACAGCGATGGGCACTTAGGTCTGGATTGGACAGGTTTCAATGTTGTGTGGAGATCTCAGCCCAGATCGAGCTCTTTGGGAAAAAGGGCCCAGTCCTGAGCACTGTAAAGGCAGTCCTGAGGTTGTGGCTGGGTTCAATCAAAAGATGCACATCCTTTTGTCTTCAGCTTGCCTTGCAACTTCCAGTCACCTCAGTGTCCATCCAAACTGGGCTGTAGTGGAGCCCAAACTGCCAGTGGCAGGCAGCCCTCGGGGCCAGCCAGCACTCGCAATCAGCTTTGTGAGCAACACCTGTGGGGACAGGGGCTCAGGGGAGGTGGCTCCTCAGCCAGGAGCAGAGCTGGGCTCCAGGAAAGCCTCTGGAGTGCTGGGGAGTTGGGAATGATGTGCTGCTGCAGCCAGGAGCAAGGAACAGGGTGAGCAGCCGCTTCTGCCCAGGGCCCTGGGGAAGCCAGGTAAGGGATAAATCCAGGGTTGGTTTACTTTCCCTGTACTGCGACTCAGAGGAACGGGGGGCCTGCGGAGGAGACTGGCTTTAACAGGAGAGAACCTGCTGGAAGGGGAGAGGATGCTGGAGAGCTGATGATGACCCAAACAGTGTTCCCTGCTAAGGACACGCTGGTCTGGCCGTGCTGACACCCAAACTGAGGTAACTGCCCGCGGCGAGAGGTGCTGGCCTTGAGGAGGGCGATGTCCACCGTGTCCGTGTCCTACGAGGCTGCGCTCAGCCCTCGCAGCCCGCCGGCTCTGCCCCAGCCCCTCCGCAGCGCCGGAGAGGCGGCGTCCCGAGCCCCGCCGCCCGCTCGCCAGCACGCCCGGCAGCGGCAGCGCCTGCTCCCGGCAGGGCACTCACCTGAGGAGCAGGGGGACGTAGATGGCTCGGGGCCCTCAGCCGGACTCCCGGGGGCTTCAGCCGGACTCCCGGGGGCTTCAGCCGGACTCCCGGGACCCTCAGCTGGACTCCCGGGACCCTCAGCCGGACTCCCGGGGGCTTCAGCCGGACTCCCGGGACCCTCAGCCGGACTCCCGGGACCCTCAGCCGGACTCCCGGGACCCTCAGCCGCATCCCCGGGGCCCTCAGCCGCATCCCCGGGGCCCTCAGCCGGACCCTCGGGGCCCTCAGCCGGATCCCCGGGGGCCTCAGCCGGATCCCCGGGGGTCTCAGCCGGATCCCCGGGGGTCTCAGCCGGACTCCCGGAGCCCTCAGCCGCATCCCCGGGGCCCTCAGCCGGACCCCCGTCCCCCTCAGCGGCCGCCATGGCCGCCATGGCCGTCTCCTTGGCAACGGCGTCGGGCGAGCGACAGCCGTGAGGCGGCACCGTTTCCCCTTAGCCGGCGGGTCCCCTCAAGGCCGCCGGGTCCCCTCAGCCGGCGGGTCCCCTCAAGGCCGCCGGGTCCCCTCAGCCGGCGGGTCTCCTCAAGGCCACCAGATCCCCTCAGCCGGCGGGTTCCCTCAGCGCCACCGCGTCCTCTCGGTCCCCTCAGCGCCACCGTGTCCCCTCAGCTCGCCGCAGACCAGCGCCTCCGAGCCACAGGCGGTGGGTGAGGCGAGCACATGGGGAAAGACTTGGGTGTCGTGGGCTCTGTTTTCGTGTTGCTGACTTATTCGCCAAGCCTCACCCAGTGGAAGCAACGCTGTGTGGTTGTGTCACCTCCAGACTTTACTGGAGCCGCCACAAAAGTGGAGTGGCAAGGCCTGTGTGTCACCCAACTGCACAGCCATCCCCACAGGGTTTGTGTAGCACAAGAATGGAAATGGGCTTGGATGGAAATGTGATCGTTCACAGTCCAGACTGGACAGACAAACCTCTTTATTAACTGGAGAAAAATGCCAATGAATGGGGGGAAAACACTCAGAACTTTTCAAGTGAAGCCTAGGTCATTCTAAAAGGCAACAGCGCTAACCCTGGGACTGCCCAAACTCTCTATCGCCTTTCTGTCGATTTCCTTTAGTGCTGAATTTCCAAATACTACAACCCAGCCCTCAGTGCTCCTGCCCAGCTCAGTAGTCAAAAATGGGATAACTGCAGCAACACGGTGTATTTTGTTCCTGGCCAAGCCTGGCTGTTGAATTATTTGAAAATCATCTGTAGCATTAGGAATTTTTTTTTAAATATTGGGTTTTGATGTGAAATCTCTTCTGCCAGGAAAGTGGTAACACAGCTGGATGCATGTCCAACAGCATGGAAAGGCGTTTGAGGAAAGCCATGGGACTGTGTGGTGAGTCACAACAAGAAAAAACATTGTTTTAGCATAAAGTTTCATTATTTACCCTGCAAGGAGTGCCATTTGTACAGCAGCTATTTTGTGTTAGCACTCTGTGGTGCAAATTGGCTGGATTTGTAGTGAAGCACTGTTGTGCCTTGGTGAATTGCTTTCCTCTTTGGAAAACATAGCATCCAGACCCTTCTCTTTCTCCTTGGTCACACTAAATGGTTGATGTAGACATGGCACAGTAGAAAATGTTTCCCTGCCTGCTCTGTGTAAGATTTTTGCTTTTGCTGTTGCCACAAATAAGAAGATGCATGTCTTGGCCAAAGGCCTGGGGTAAATTCTCCTTTTTCACTTTGTTGAACAGCACACATTAAATTCCCATTAGAAAACCTAGCACATGTATTTTGAAATTTAGTCTAATATGAAAATAACTGAAGATCCTGTCTGAAACATCTGCATGCCTTTTCTCTGGAAGTTGTGGAAACACCACAGAAACCAGACTATAAACAGTCTGTGTATTTGGTATTTTACCCCAAATGTGAATTTGCATGTAACTGCATGTGTATATATTTAGGTTTTTATGCTTGATTTATTTTCTCATGGTGATCAGCTTTCCATGAGGTTTATGGGAGTGATAATGAGGATTCATGATGCAAGAAGCAAAATATCCTTTTTCAGCAGCTCAGCATCACATTGGGTGGTTCAAAGCAATGTGGCTTCAAGTGCAGAGGTGCTGCTCTGGTATTAGGGTACTGCAACACCTCCAAAATAAATAGTGCTAAAATCCTCTTAGAGAAATTCAGAGTATTCCCTGCCTACAGAGATAAATAAAGCTCAGCAGAGAAAATTATTCCAGGGTCTGAAGCCTCAAGCTGCTGGGCTCTTTTTGGCTGACAGCTCCGTTTTGGAGGAGTGCCAGGCTGCTGCAGGAATGCAAGTGGGATGGTGTGGCAAAAATGTAACTGGCTGCACTAAGGAAGGAAAGGTGAAAACTGCCCAGAGCCTTGAAGTACCCTGGAGCTCCCAGAGCCAAACCTGGGAGACAGGGCACAGCACAAGTGTGGGCACAGTGTCCACGTGCTCTGGCACAGCCCCAGGTGTGTCACTGCCTGAGTCCTCCCTCGAGGGCACTGCTGCCCAGAGCTCTGGCTGTGCTGTGAGTCAGGGCAGCCTTGAGGCTGCTCTAGCCTGGATCCTGTCAGCATGTCCCCTCCCTTCCCACATGGGACATCTCTCAGAGCCAGGAAGGAGCTTGTGGGCAATCCAAGAGGTGCTCCGGTTGGCTTCATGGTTCCCTCAATGAATGCAACCTGTGGAGCCCACAGCAGGTAGGTTTTGCCCACTGTGTCTGATAATGGAATGGAATCACTAGTAAATCATTTCCAAATGAGGATTATTCCAAAGAACATTTATCACTGAGGAGCACATATGTTTCCCCTTGTTTTATATACTCTTCAACATTAACCTCCATTGCTCCTGCAATATACGTTCTTCACTATGATAGGTAAAGCCTCCATTACTGACATGCTCACTTTGCAGATCCAAAATCATCTAATTAGACATGAAAACATTTCATTGCTGAATGGAATGGGTGCTTCCAAATACTCGAAATACAAAGGCTGTGAAGTTTTGTTTGGTGCTAGCAGAAGGTGCCAGGCTGAGAGCACTACACAGTCCCTCCTGGAACCAGTGGAGCAATCCAGCTGCCATCCTCTGTTCCACTTGCTGTTTCTGTATCGTGCTGGGATTTATCTGTGGATGTCAAAGCACAAGGATGCTACAGCTGTGCCTCAGCTGACCTCTGGAGGGAGGCTGTGCACCACAAGGACTCTCAGGCTGGATGGCACTGGAGTCCTGCTGACATCAGGGGGAGCTGGGCTGGTGACAGCCTGACTTCAGCTGCAAGGTGTGCTTGAGGATTGCCTGGTTTTTACTTAAGCCTTTTACTGTGGAAGTAATTATCACTGTTATTCATCTCTCTGGATTCTGATACTACTGCAAAATAATCTGCTGTGGGGTGCATTCCACCCAAAATCTCTTTGTTCAGAGTTGCCAGCTTGGGAAAATGACACAAATTTACACATTTGACTAATTCTGAAGGTTATCCGGGGAGTTGTTGTGGGGTCATTGCTCCAACTGGGCCCTCTCAAGGGAGGGAAATAGTCTCCTCCTTGAGACAATCTTTGCTTCATGCAGCAGCACAGCCTCCTCAGAACTGTGCTGGCAGATACCACCCAGCTACTCCTCCTGTATTTCCTGGGATCTGCTTTGTTTCTGGTTTTGATGCCACTCTATGAAGCTGCTGGTATCACTCAGATCAATGGATACAACTTGCTAAACTGGTTTAGTTTTTTTACTCTTCTTTATACTCTTTCTATAATTGCTTAATGTCAAAACCTACACTCATTCTTTCTACCAATTAATACACACTCTTAGGAATAGGCCTTTTCATCAAGGAGAAAATCCATGAAATAACTGTTAGGTCCCTGATACTGTGTCCTTGGACAAGAGACTTGGGAGAAAAGCTGTGTCTCTTTTGGTGTGGTTGTTTTCAAGGGAAAAAAAGATTCCCAAGTTGTCAGCAGGGCTTATAAAGACAAATAGTGATAAAAGCTGAAGTGTTTTGCCAAGCAGTTCTCTGTTGAATGCAGCTGAGATGAATGCTATATGGAAAATCAGTCCCAAGAAAGTGTCTGCAGCAGGTTAGCTGGGCTTTGGGAGAGGGGCATTTCACATATAAGAGTAATGTCAATAGAGGTTTGGTTGTGGGGTTTTTGTGGGGCTTTTGTTTTTTTTTTTTTATCTTTGTCACCTAAATTTTTCCTAAAACACTGTTTCTTGTTTGGATGTTGTGAATACAGACTTCTTGTATGCTCCTGCACTTGAGCTGGACTTGAGGCAAAGGTGATTTCAGGGTTATTGAGGAAGAGGGAGGCACTTCTCAGGCAGGGATGTGGCAAAGCAAAAAGGGGTGGTGGGGCAGTCCAGCAACTGTGCACTCCCAGCATGTGCTTCCCAGCTGGTACCAATATATGGGCCAGGGTGAGGGCTGGGATCCCTGAGTCAGGTGAACTTTCCAGTGCCACAGAGCAGGGCAGGGCTTCACTGAAGAGCTCACAGCTCTGGGGGTCCTCAGAGTTTGTCACAGACTTGGTTAGCAAGGTTTGTTCACTAAAACCTTCTGTTACTGATCACACAACTTCTGCACCTTATGGCACTTGTGGAGGAGGGAATGCTGCACCTCTTCCACCACCATTTCCTGTGAGGATCTCTTTTCTACTAAGCACAGGGATTCTGAATTCATTCCTGCTGCTTATTTTGATGTTTACTTGTCTAACACTCTGCCTTGGATCACATATAACTCAGTAGGAGGATTCCAGATGACTTCAGTGGGATGTTCTGTTAATAACAAGCTCTGACTCTATTCAATATTTCTTTATCTGCAAATCACAGTGTTAAAAAGCTGAGGGAAAGGAATAAAGGTGGAAATTTTGTAGTTGGTTTTCAGTTAGCTTCCAGGCCAGTGGTTAGACAGCAGTGAAAATACAAACTGCCTTCATTTGTTCCATCGGTTCTCACCCTGTCACTGTACCCTGTTTAAAATCCTATGCACTGCGAGTTCTCAGTTTTCAAGGTGAAGGAATAAATGTTCTGGAGTCTTTCTCATCTGATGTTACATGAGGCTACTGAAATATTGATCACATGCTTCGCCCTGTACACAGCAACTAAAGGAGGAATTTCCAGTTGGAAGTTATTTTGTACCTGTGAGGCAGATCTGGTGGTGCTGGCTCTCAGCAATGTAGTGCAGTGTCTTTTAGAAATGCAAATAGAAGGGAGACAGTGCAATGGAAAGTGACATTGGTTTGGGGGCAGAGATGAGCACATGTACCCTGGGACTGATGGAGAAACATCTGGGTTTCAAAGCTGCTTGTGGAGTCCAGTGCTGCTGTGAGGAAGGGTAATCTGCACAAAGAACAGCTAAGAGCATGACAGCAATGCTTCCAAAGCAATGCAGGGCTGCTGAAATCCCTCAGGTCAAGCAGGGGGAATTCCTATACGAGAAATTGATTGGTTCAGTTGGAATAAGCCTCATTCCTGTTCCCTTGCTTGGCCTTGCTCAGTTGTGGTTAAATGAGGAGAGGGATGATAATCATCTGATTATCCTGCTGTTGACAGTCTGTGGAACAGTTGGGAGCCCAGGCTTGTCCTCTTGCCAATGCCAGCTCCAGGGATGGGCTGAGCATTTGAAAAGAGAAAGAACATGTTCCACAATCTCCAACAGGTGCAGTGGCTGTTCCTCTGCTGAGTGTACCAGGAGAGAACCTGGAATTGTCACTGTGTTGGCTCATCTCACCCGTGTTCCTGACTCACACTGCCCAAATTATCCACCAGGAGAGAGCACAAATTTTCTCAGTAATTAATTAAATATGTTAGGAAAGACTTTGCAGGTACAGGATGCAATGTTTGTTCCACATGAAAAAGTTAACTGGGTCAGCTTACAGCAGAGTCTTTGATTTGATATGGGAGACCTGGCATGGGGGAAGCTAATGCTCAGTGCTGCTGCCCTGTATCTATCACTGCCACAACAGCTGATCCCAGCTCTTCTGGGATCTTTTGGTCCCAGAGTGCTTGGATTTTGTGCCATACCACGACCAAGGCAAATTTAAAATTTTCGGTGTAAACCAGCAATCTTTTCCAGGACAATTAGCAGGAGAGTGTTAATGGAGCTACCGCGATCAATTCCTCTCATAGGTAAATGTTGCTAACGTTTCCCTTTCATGTTAGTAGGTTTTCTTGTCTTCAGACTTTATTCCTTACAATGGTAGCAAAACATGAGTATGTTCTTTCTGAGCTCCAGGTATACCTGTCTCCTTGGTGTTTAGCTCTCCCATTACACTTCAGGTCAACACATTGAATAATCCAGACATTAGATAAAAGATAGAGTTTATTTAGGATAAAATACTCACTTATAAATGGAATAGGTAACTTATTTTACAAAGTCTTTGATACATTGTCTTTGTTACAGATTTATCCAGAGCACCTGAAAAAGGACTGAACTGTAATTAGCCAAGACAATGTTTTCACACTACAACTTTATTATTCATAGAATCATAGAATGGTTTGGTTTGGAAAGGACCTTAAAGATCATCAAATTCCAGCTTCTCTGTTGTGGGCAGGGACACCTTTCACTAAACCAGGTTGCTCAGAGCTTCAAGACTTTCTAACTTGGTATAGCCATTTAACTCCACTCAAAGTATTTCAAGGTCCAATGCTCACTTCTATGACTTTTCCATTAACCTCTTCCTATCACCTCTAAATAAATGGCTACTCAGGTTTCTACAAGTAAGGGCTTTTCATCTCTGCTGTAATGACTGCAGCTGTACAGCTGCCCTGTTGGACACCCTCCATTTTGTCTGCATCATGTCTGTAACACAATAACCTTCTATTGCTTTAGAAAAAGATGTATTAAATTTTCTAGGCAATAACTAAAGCAGCTTAAGTGGATGGAGTTTTTCAGCAGGGGAGGGATAAAGTTACTTAAACAAATGATTTAATTTTACACAGGGTACTGTATGTTTTTCCCTAGCAATCAGTGACAGTTCTGACTAGGGACTCCAAAGTTTGTACTGGTTAATTGGTGTCACTGTCCTGACACATGGGGGCATTAAATTCAGCTCTGACTTTCACATTTTATAAATGGCCTCACCTGAGTCAGTGAATAGCACCAGTGTAGGCTATGCAAGTTTTACTTTGCTCAGTGCATAAGACAGAACAGAATCCATCACAACAGTCGGGAACAAAGCACACACAAACACCAGCACCTTTTCCTTCAGGTTTGCCACCATGTAACGTGCCTTGGGTGCAGGAGATGTTAGAGCATCCACCATAGCATCCACAACCTCACTGCCATTAGTGCTTCCCTCACTGAGGATGCTGTTGAAGAAGTCTGCTCGCTCTTGAACGTACTCCTTGTTGTAATCAGCCTTTTCCTCTTCACTCAGTTCACTCCAGATCTCTTCAGCACTGACTGGTGGCTGAATTTTTGTAGAGCGTGCATAATTTCCTGGCTGGATGATACAGACCTGAAAGCAAGATGTAAAACTTATCAAGGTGCAATCAGTCACTGTGAGTTCAATTAAATACTATAGGCAGTAACACAGATCAAAAGCTCTCTACAGACAGCCAGAAAATGCTGCTTTGTTGAAATTTTAACCCTGCAAACTTGACTGAAATCGAATATATTCCCGTGAAATATTTAAGATTGCAGAGGTGCTTTATTCTGACTTCCTCATTTCACTCTGATGTTCATGTTCTTGTTTTGACTACTCAGCACACCCTCACAGAATGCAATAGAGCATCTTTGATTTTTGTAGAATGCTTAATGGTATAAATGTTTTGACAATACTAAGACAAAGCATTTCAGTATGACTTTGATGTCTCCAAAGTGGAATACTTTGGATTTTTCACTCAGTGGAGAACCCTGCAATTGATAGTTTTTTGACCCAATTTGGGACAGAAGGAGATATCAAAGAAAATTATCGTGCCCTGAGGAAAGAAGTGCCGTTTTCCCGAGTAGGTGCAATTAAAAGTAAACTAAGTCTTGTCAGCAAAGAAGAGAGGGACCAAAGGTCCTGCTCTGCCTCTCACTGAAGCATTAGCAAATTTCTGTAGATTTGAGCACATAGATTTAAACAGAAAGCACACAAGTGCTTTGCTGCTCCACATGTTTTCTTTGTGTGTTGCTGCTGTTCTGCTCCATTCTGAGTCTTCCAGGGAATTTTGAAGCACACATGCTCAGTTAGCAGCAGCCTTGTTCTAACTATTTGTAGATACACAACATTAACAGCTCAGTGGCATTTAACTGACCTGATTTCTAAAGACTGCAACACAAGGTGAGGAAAACCCCTGCTGAGCTGTGCCACAGATTTGGGGATCTGACAGGATTTCAGGGAAGTCTGTGGTGATATAAAACCCTGAGGTCTTCTCTCTGCCACCCAGCAGAGGCTCCCACCTGAGCCAGTGCCTGCCTGTTGGCCTGCATGGTGATGGATTCACCGCTCTCAGGAGGATTGGGATGCAGGTCCTATAGCCAGGAAGAAGCAAGGGATGCAGACAAACTCCAGCAGAGAGCTGGTGTGCACAGCTGGAACAGCTTTGTGCTGCCTCAAGCAGGTTTGTCACAGCATCCTCGGGAACCCTCCCATCTGGTGCTATTTAGAGAAGTGTTTGGGATCAGCTGAACTAATGCCAACAGAAAATTTCCCAAATTTATGGTTAACAAAGTGGTTTTGAAAGATTTGTTTTTTGGGGTTGGCTTGGAGAGAAGGAGAGATGGTTTGGTTTTTTCCTTTCCCACATTTTCATAGCCTTTCCACTGGAAAACTTTGTTTCCTGTAGGCTGTCAGCTTGCCTGGCCAGAGTTCAGTGGGACAGAGCCATAGCTCCATCTGTTCCTTGCCACCTCTGTGCAGCTTTCTCCTGAAAGGACAGAGAGGGCAACAGAGCAGAGCAAGGCAGCACAGGAAGAAGGGACAGTGTATTTTATAGGCTCTCCACAGGTTAAATTCTCAGGCAAATGCCAGCCAGCATCTTGAGTACAGTGAGAAACAGAAAAATACCTCTCAAAGATACTCCAGAAATGTCTGTCAGCCTGGCTCGCTCAGTTGTGTGCTGGGACTATTGCAGAGGTGGAGCAGTAAAAATCCCAGACTGACCAGAGTAGCTAACCTGTTAAACTAAGCCCTTCCATGCATTTGAGATTATCCTCAGCTAATCAGCTGAAATCCTCATTGTGCTGCGTGGTATTAGGATATGTAAAGTCACTTGCATTTTACAGCCCTTCATTTTTATCTGACAGGGGCAGTTAACAGATGCATAGCTGTAATTTTTTCCAACACAAGGCTTATGAACAATGCTGTAAATCTGTGTACCTAAACAGTGCACCAATGCAAACCTGCCAGGGAAGACTTCGAGTGTTTGAGAAGAGCATTTCAGCAGTAGAGTGAATCCAAGGAAAAAGTCCAGTGAAGCTACTTAGTGATCTAAGCTTCAGGTTTGACTATTAGAGTTGCTTAGACAGGGCACTAAGAGCACTCTTAGAGCCTCTTAGGTTAAGAGAATAAAAACATCATTACTCTGCACAATGATGCCTCTTGCAGTGTAGCTGTTCTCACAATAAGCAAGGAGTTTTAAGCACTGGTGTTAAGTGGAGAGAGAGAACCCCTGAGGCAAGTGACAAGCCTCCTTCTGGCTGCACATCACTCGGTGTCTGGGCTCTTTGCAGCCACCCCAGGGAGTATTTGGGTTCCTCACTGCTGTTGGGAGCTGCTCAGGCAGGCCTAAAGCTCAGGAAGCTCTCCACTGCAGAGGATTTGGCGAAATGGTGGAAGTTTCAGTGCTGACACACAGACCTGTTACCCAACAGCTTCTCAGAACCACACATATCACCCAGGACTGCTGTTCCCAGTGATTTCCAGCTGATTGATTAGCCACAGAGGAACCACTACTTTCCAAAGGGAAGCTGCACCCACAAATGCAGTTCTGATCTTTTATCTTTGTCACTCTGATTTACATAACTCATTACATCACTTACCCAGTTTCCAGGTTGTTGTTACATCACTTACCTGGACACCAAACTTCTTCATTTCCAGTCTTAATGCATCACAAAATTTTTCAATAGCTGCCTTGGTCATAGAATAAATGCCATTTCCCAGAGTGAAATAGGCAATGATGCTGGACATGAAAACAATACGTCCTGGAAAGAAAAACAGTAAAAATAACATAACTTCACTCTCAGTCTTTAATATGGATTGGATTCTCCTCAGTCTTCTGAGCTGCTAAGAATGTGGTGTTTAGCAAACTGGGCAGTGTCACTGTGCAGTCCCAGCACAGAAGGGCACTCAGCTCTGTTAAGTGGAAAACTTCACACAATAATCTTCAACCTAGTGACAGATGCTGGACTAGACAAAATGTGACACATTCCCAGTGTGCTGCTTATTCCTTCTGAGCATGAGACAGGATGAAAAAGATGGAAACAAAGCACTGCCCTAAAGTCTGAAAAACAGTAGTAAGAGTCTGTGCTAGTAAGAGAAGGACTGCAGAGGAGGAGTGATTTTCCCTGAGGTGGATGTCTGGTTACTAATACTGTTTTTTTTGTGTGCTAATGATATCTCTGCACTGAGACCTGGCTTTATATGTGCATATAAAGTCCAAGTCAGACTGTACAGTGATAAGCTTCTCCAAAGACATGTGACTTGCCAAATGTGTGCAGCTTACACTACCTTACAATGATTTCCCTGATTTGTGCTGCTTTTTCCTCCTTTCTAACTCCTGCTGAGTGCAGGCATGCCTTAAATAGCAGAGATTCCTCATCTGAGGCACTGGACTGTGGTTCATTTCCATTGTTTCCTTGTAAACTTCTGTCACATAGTCCTACCTTGGGGTAAGGGATGTGTGAGTGTGGATATACAGACAGCAGAGGTGAGGGGGAAGATGGCCATGTCACTGACAATACAGAGAACACAGCTGCACTCCTGATATATCTATATAGCTGCAGATAACATCTGGGCCCCAGATCTCACCAATGGAATAGGGTTGGGGATATCAAAAGGTATCATGGCAATGCAGTGAAATCTGTCATTCTGAATTAGGTTCCCTGCCTTCCTATACAGCATCCCCAATAAATCTTAGATACAGTGAGAAGGAAAATAACTACGGCTTGCTGATCAAGATGTTCTATCAGCTGGCCTGGCCAGCTGGAAAAGATATGGGGAAATGTTGTTCCTCTCAGGGTAGGATGTGTTAGTTCTAGACTGGAGGGTATTACCTCCTTTTACAAGCATTAATAACTGTATTAATAATGTTGAAGTTTTTCTTGGAGTAAGTGCACACATAGCAGTAAACCATGGGTAGGATAACCTCTGCCTCCTGTATCCAGTGGATGAGTAGTCTGGGGCAAAACCCAGGATGTGGGACACCTCATTTAACTCTGTGCCTAAAGGAAATGAAACCCAGCTTTCCCAGGACAATGCTCCAATGTCTGTAATTCAAACTTTATATTTGGAGAGGTCACTTGCTGACCCCAAACACATAAGCCTTAGCTGTCCTGGTTTTCCTGCAAGGACAGAAACAGGAAATCTAGGATTCTTCCTAGAAGTGTCTTGGTCTCCTCTCCTACAGAGATGGTACTTGAAAATGGAGTGCAGGAGTTAATCAAGGAAACACTGACAGCCCTGAGTGAGATACAAAATGTCCTCTGAGCTGAGGTGTGTTTGCAGCCATCCAGCTCTCACCCTTGTACAGGTTTATGCATGTGCTTAATATCACAGGCACAATTAGTCCCTTTTGTTTCAAAGTAACCCTGTGCAATTCATGGAGTCAGAGAAATGCCTCTGACGGATCAGCATCACAGAGTTCCAGCAGTAAGGAGGACATCACAGGGCAGAGTTGTCTCCCTCTGTAATGGCCACATAACACACTCACTGGGTACATACAATAGCACAGTCTTCTACAAAAACACATCCAGCTCTCAGTATTTAAAGGTTTCCTTTTTCTTGTGTCAGAATATCATCAACCAAAGGCAGCCAAGCAGAAAGAAGCAGAATAGCCAAAAAAAAAAAAAAAGGGATGCTTTTATCCTACCAACAGTTTGTGTAGCAGCGACACCTGGGGCTTCCAGGTGAAACCTATCCCTTCCTGTGCTTGATGCTGCACACAGAGCACAAATCCTCACCCTAAAGACAGACAGAACAGACAAGGAAGGGGGATCTTCCCCAGATACAGATGGAGAAAGGTAGGGAACAAACTGCAAAGCAACTGAGACATGCTGCCATGCTGCAGAGGGTTGTTAAACCATTCTTTCTCAGAAGGAAGGAGAAAGCCCGTGCAGACAGAGTTCCATGCAACTACATTATTGCATGCAACTCTACATACTTGGAGTTTCCTGCCCAAGGTCGTAGAGAGGACCTTGCTAGACCTGGCACTGGAAGATAGATGTTCTGACTCTGTAGGGTCACTCTTCCTCTCCTAATTCCCAAACAATAAAATTGTAAAGCCTAAATAATAAAATTAAGCAGTTTAATGGATCTTTGTTTTTTACAGTTGTCAGTGCTTAAAAAGGCTTGCTTGGGCTTAATGAACTACTGTAAACATTTTTCCTCTCTTTTTTTTCAGTTAAACACTGAGAGAAATCCTTATTTATAAATCTTTTTTCTATGTACTGCAAAGACAGAATCTTTAAGGATATTTTTTCCCTTATGACTACACCCTCTTTTCAGGATCAAGTTGCTCTTTCAGGCCACACAGAAGGAGGCTGTCATTTCAGTTCAATGAGAAACAATTAAAGCCTCTTTTATAGATGCTACATTACCCTGATTATAGTAAGCTAATTATTCTACAACTCTAAATAACAGTGGATTAGCATTACCCTTGTATTTCCTTAGGAGGGGAAGAAATGCCAGGGTTGTCCTGATGCTCCCAAGGAGATTCACATCAGCAAATTTTTCATATGTCTCCATAGGCAGCCACCCTGTCTCACCAAAAGTTGATATTCCTGCATTGTTGACGAGCCCCCAGAAACCTATGGAAGAGAAATGACTCAGCAAGCACCTTTAACTGCAAAGCAACCAGTGTTAGATAACAAAGCAGCAATACTGATTCGGACCCTTGGAAGGAAGGAACTGTGTAGTTGTGTTACACTTTCGTCTTTTCTCCTTAAAAGTGCAGGCATGTTTTGTTTAATGAAGGAATGCCACAGTGGCCATAATCTGGACCAAACGGTATCAGAGTAGTTTGGGTTGGAAAAGCCCTTAAAGATCACCCAGTTCTACCCCACCACACGGGCAGGACACCTTTCCTGTAAGTCTCAGTGCTGGTTAATAATTGCTCACTCTATAGACATCTTAAGACACTTATGAATAACACGATCTGGGAGACTACATCTTACTGCCAATGTGATGTACCATGATATTTTAATTACTTTAATCCCTCTGTGTGCTTTGAGCAGCTTTGTGAAAATTATATTAGGCAGTCTAAAGGCTAAGGGGTACTATTTTCAAAGTGCCTGACTAAATTAAGAGCCTAAGTCTTGCATCTTTTTTCAAGATTTGAGCTCTGATTCCTTCTGAAATCAGCCAGTATCAGGTACATGTGTGCAGCACTGGGTAAAGTAACCAAGCAGGGTCAGTGGCTACAGTATTTTTTAAATTCTGTACTTTTGAACAACTTTATTCCGCACGTAATGACAGGTATTGGTGCTAAGGAGCCCACCCCCCGACACACAGTAAGCTCTCGGTGTTTACAAGCAGAAATGCGTTGGCAGCCAGGCTTGCTGCGACAGCTCTGTGGCAGGAGCTGAAGCCCTTCAGGGCGAAGCCGTGGCGGGTCCCCTGCGAGCGCCGTGCGGCGCTGGCGGGAGCGCGGTGTGGAGCCGGGAGCGCCATGTGGAGGCGGGAGCGCGGTGTGGAGCCGGGAGCGCCGTGTGGAGCCGGGAGCGCGGTGCGGAGCCGGGAGCGCGGTGCGGAGCCGGGAGCGCGGTGCGGAGCCGGGAGCGCGGAGCGGAGCCGGGAGCGCCGTGTGGAGCCGGGAGCGCGGTGCGGAGCCGGGAGCGCGGTGCGGAGCCGGGAGCGCCGTGTGGAGCCGGGAGCGCCGTGTGGAGCCGGGAGCGCGGTGTGGAGCCGGGAGCGCTCGCGGGCTGGCGCTGACACGCGGCCTGAACGCCGATTAAGCCGTGCTGGCTCGCTCTTGCCTGCACAGCACGAACTGTGCATGTACAGCAAAGCGGGAGTGACGCAGTGCTTCTGAAAGCGTTTCTGTTTCTGTCCTCCGGCCCTGACTCACAGCATCTCCAGGGGGACCAGCAGCCTAACTGAGCAGTACCAGGGCAGCCCGACTGTCACTAAACAGCTGAATTTGCAGCTTAGTTCTGCCAGCCTTGACAATTTTGCTTATGCATTTCTTACTAGGAATTCTTGTAGGTGTCTGAGGCAACGGATTGTCTTGGCGTGCCTTCTACAGGACCTCCAAGCCTGGGTTTCTGGGGAGGCAGAGCAGGTTTCAGTGCCTCTCTTCTTCCCTCTGGACACAAGAGTTTGTACCTGTGGCAGCAGAGTTATTCTCAGGGCACTTTTGACCACCCTAGTAAAGGCATTGCAGAAACCTTTGGGCTGAACCCTTTTCCTTCTGATCTTCTCTGACAGAACTACTGCAAAAATTTCATGTATCTCAGTCCTTCCAGAGCCCTGCCAAGACCTGCCAATACTAGATTTCATTCACAACAGTACTTAAAGATGAAACAGAAGATTTTTTTAATTAGTTTGTAAAGCAGACCTCTGTAAGCTTTTCTAACATACTTGTATTACCTCATGAAATTGGTCTTTAAACAGACAAAGAAACTGATTTCTTTTAGTGAACGTCTCGTTTGCAGGGCAAAACACTCAACATCAGGAATTTGCCACCCAGAACTTGGATAGTTCTATCCTCCAAAGAGAATCAATCACTATTCAGCAGCCTGTCACACAGCAATCCTCGACACTGGACCTCTCGTACAACTTTAATTACTGACACACTGCTGCCCTGGTAATGCAGCCGTTCCCTCAGCACTCACTTCTTTTCCATGGCCCCACATGTTGGTAGACAGAGAGGAAATGGACTTCAAAACTAGCCATGGAATTGGGCATCCTAGGCTTCCTTCTTCCCCTGCCACTGCCCTGTTTTTCTGTGTCTTTCCATCATTCTCTGGCTTTATTTCTCCGTCTTAAAATGGAACCCAGCCCCATGGGACTTACCTCCCCACAAAATGCTGCCAGATCAATGGCTCAGAGAACTCTCTGTAGAAGCTAATTATCAATATTTTTGTACTTGCACATGATCTGATCTGCAGATGGGCTGAGTGGCTGCACACCCCATCTGTTTCTGCTCAAGGCTGGAGGTGTCTGTACTCAGAGTTATTTTTTCATAACCCAGTTCACACAGCCCCAACTAAAGCCTGGCATCACTGCAAATGCTGTTTCCTCATCTTTTCAGCTTTACCTTTTCCAATTGAAAAAAAGTACCTTTGCTTCTGCCACTGCAACCTGTGCAACACAGCTAGAACACTTGTACCTGATTTCATCAGGCCTTCAGAAATACAGCCATTAATCTTTAGACAATTGATTTTTCTTCCTCTTTCTCTAAACTGTGAAACTCAGAATTTAGCTTGCAAGGCTTAAGATTTCCCTCCAGCCATTTGCCTCATGCTTCAAAGCCTGTGGGTGGCTGCTGGTGAGGCCAGCCTGTGTATCAACAGAGCTCACAAAATAATGGCTCCTTCCTTCTCTGCAGTGGCCAAATCAAAAGCCGTGAGGAGAAAAACTGGATTGAGTTAAACTGAAACAGACTTGTTAAAGAGAAGACTAAGAGAACACAAAAAGACACTTTGCACCTGGTCAGCTCAAAACATTTTGTTGGCCCTCAAGCAAAACATACTGTTTTTTAAAACATTTTGGCATTCCAAAATAGGAAATGTTCTGATATTTTCCAGAATGTTTCCTGCCACTTTGTTTAGTTGAATAAATTCACAAAATTCTATCCAAATAACAAACAGGTCCTTATTCACTTATGCCACCTTCTCAGGATATTTCCTGCTTCCTGAGAAACAATCTGCCCAGCTCTGTATTCAGGGTACTTCAGTCTGCTTTGGTCTTTCTTTCCTGAAATGTTTGTGGCAAAAATTAATGCTATAAATGTGTAGATAAAACATAGTGTATATTTGCTTAGATAAATGCATCTCAGGTAACCTAAGAAATACAGATGGAACTCCTGAAGGACAAGGCACCAGAACTGAACAGCTGAAGGAGAGTGACACTGCATTTCCTCAGTGTCCATGCAGAGACACATTTAGAAAAAGCAACTGATGTTTGGTGTGTCAGACTGTCAAAACAGAACTCAGTCCAAACACAGTTTATAAAGAGAGGTGTTAGACTATGCTACAGCAGGCAGGGAAAAAATAAACTGGAAAGCAGGACTGGATGTCACAGAGATTGTCACTGATCTCTGTGTTGGGAAAATCCTGACAAAAATTAAAAGATACAGCCATGGATCTAAGAATCACTTTAGGACACCTAATTTAAGATTAGTGAAGCTTTCTGGAGAACAGTAGCTCTCACATAAGCTCCCCAATAATTTCTACTTCACAACATGCTGACCAAAAGCCACATATCCAAAGTCCTTATTTAGGCCCAAAATGTTCTAATATTTTTTTCCAGAAACTCTTAGAAGTCCTTTTCCCATTAAAGTTTGCCCAGCTGCAGGTTTGCAAATCTTTTGAAAATCACATTTTTTCTGTATTGGTGCAAACACTCAGATAATGTATGAATTGTGCCACACTCTCTAAATTCCAACAGGTATTCTTGGGATCACTGATTGTGGAGTTTCTCCTCTAAGCCTGAGCCCATGTGAAAATGACAGGCTCTTTCCTGAGAGATTCCAGACCAATACTAAAGGAAACTAGCCAAAGGAAGGAAAGTGTGATTTGCCTTGTTCCTTTGGAAAAACGAAGAGAGGCAACAACCCAATCTGTCTGTGGCAGTGCAGGGTGGTAGCTGGCCAGATGAGACTCCTGAGTTATATTTACATCCATTTGTGAGTCACCATCCTTTGCTTGGAATTTTATGCTGAGATTGTGTTACTGTAAGGATAATCCATTTCTGTATGGAGTCTGGACTAAAATATTGTACCATGGGCGAATTCCATGAATAGAAAATCATAATTAAGTGTAAGAGAGTACTTAATAACCTTTGAGTAGGAAGTGGGACTATAACTAATATCTCTCTGTTCCCGCTAGCTAATGTCACCCACTCATAACAGGCAAGAAAAGGAAGGGAAATTCTAGTTTGAAAGAGAAGAAAAGGAGAAAAATTCTGAGGTTTGCTGTAGAGCCTAACAGAATTGCAAATGACTGTGCTCTGAAGTCCTGGTCTACTTCATATTGGCTTTGGATTTCTACTCTTGCATAGCAGAGAGAGAGAAAATAATGAACAGTTTGGGCTAGTTATGGTTACAGCCTAACTAGAAGGTGTAGGGAGAACTGTATTTTATCCCTGATATTCTGATTTTATTCTGGTATTTTACACATTTTTTTATACTGAATAGTCTACTTAAAGTCTTATAGTCTTTTGTAAGTCTACTTATCCTGGGCCCAGGAAAAAGGCAGATTAAGGTGATTTAAAAGACAGCAGATCTGCCAAAAAGCCCTACTAGTCTGAGATACACAGTCCATGGAAAGAATGATACTGTAATCATAAAGAACATTTAATCTTTACCAGGATTTACTCTGAACTATTTAAACACAGGTGTGCAAAAAGCAATCACCATTGAACTGCTTTTTCTTCATTTTGGTCTAGCTTCTGGGGTTTCATTTGGAATCTGTGGCCTTTGCACACTTACCAATGCAGCTGGGATTATTGAAGTGACTATTTTTGGAATGATACAGGAATTTTTTGGTGATCTGAATTTAGAAGTCCAGTACACTGATATGATGTTGTTAAAATCTGGTACCTGAGGGAAACTGATTATAGTTCAAATGGCAAAAAAGGAGGGAGCAATCCATAAGCAAGTATGTAGAGACTCCCAGGGACAGGTTCCTCTTCTCTAGGGTGAATTGCTGAACAGAATTCTCCTGTTCTGAGGGAGGGAGAGGGAGAGCCAGAGAGAGAACTGTCCCACAGTACTTACAAGCTAACAGGGACACACAGAACACTGCCAGCAACTGTTTAACAGGTGGATGTTTTCACAGCTTTTAAGCAACGTAATGCATGATCTAGTGAAACCTTTCAGCACAATCCACTGGATCCCTACATCAGTTTGAACTGCTTGTGCAAAAACCAAAAGCAGACTTTTAATCTGTCCAGTGCTTATGTACAACAGTCTCCTTGGCTCACCACCCGTTCTTTGCTCTTCTCATTACAAATGTCTGAGCTGTATTTGATTTCCACTTTGGTCAGTCCTGTACTGACCTGGATGTTCCTGTCCATGATCCATCAGGGAAAATGTCCTAAGGTTTTACAACTGTGGGTTCTTTAACTGGTGGCACATTGAGGCACATGCTTCACTGCCCACCCTCTGGGTAGCAGGTAACATGTTCTGTGTAGTCACATACTTTTCTTACCTTCTAGGTTCAAATGCAATTACAAATAATTCACAATTCTCTTTCCTAATGAAAAAGAATTTAATTAAATATAAAAAAAATTACAATTCCTATCTTTAACAAGTAAGTTGGTTAACATGAGAACTAACCTCCTGTTTAATCTTAAAATTGAAACTGTTTTTATAACTGTAAAATACCAAAGAAAACATATCTATTTTTAGAGGTGCCAAGAAGAAACACTCCTACAGAAGTCTTTTGCTTATAGTCTACATAAGTATTGTCACAGTTTCTTTACAATTGAGATAAAAATATTTGTGCCCCTCTATTTTAGAAATTATGAAGAAGACTTGTAGTTTTAGTCCATTAACATCAGGCATTAAAATAACTCCTTTGCTGCTTCTTACTAAATAAAAGGACGAATACTTGATAAATGTGAGTTTCCCCAAGTGGCCTATGTGCTACCTGGATCTATAAAATTACTTTTTCTTTTCTGCCTTTGCAGAATACCCTCAAAATTCTGCAGCAGCAGAGCTGCCCAGCTATGGAGAAAGGTTTAATGAAATGAGTGCTCTGTGTGTGCATGGCCAGCCCAGTGTCCTGGGTGTGAGGGCCTGAGTGCCAGCCATGCTGAGCTCTTCCTCCCTGCCCTCTTCAGCAGGCCCTGGTGTCTGTATGGGCTTAAATTGATCTGAAGGCACATCCACAACCTGTGAGCAGCAAGGACAGCCCCCAGGTTAGTGCTGACTCTGGACTCTAGTGTCTACACGGCAGCATGAGCACGACCATTGCAGGATAAATTATGTGAAACCCAGAGTTTCAGGTCACCTGGGCCCCACAGAGCCTTTAAGGGCTTTGGGGAGTCATTTGTGTTTGTCTGTAGGTTGAGGAAAAGCCTGAGAGGGGAAGGCTCTGCCTCTTAATAAGATAAGGTCAAGATCAACCATAAATACACATACTTAATGAGCAGTGCTAGGCTTTTTCTTCCTTCACCTCTCATTCCACCCCCTTCCCAATGAGCTAATGGGCAGAGGCCTTACATTTCCTTATCACTCAGCATGCCTCATTCTCCACTTTTATTCCCTGTGTGAGCAGGAAGTGTCTGTGATTTGGAGGGAATCTCACTTCTGAGCCTGAGGAAATGTGCTCTGCACCAAGTGTATCCCAGAATGACACTGGGTAATGCTCACCCTGCAGTCCCAGCGGGAAAGGAGGTTACTGTGGCCCCATCACCTGCTGTGTCACATGTGCTGAAGGGATAACCCAGGATTTTATTCTGGAGCGAAGTCTAGCCATTCCCCTGGATGCATGCTCCCTGTAGGGTACATAATGGACAAGTTTCCCTTTCAGTAACCTCTCCAGGGACTACCTTGACAAACCTCAGGCGGCTCCAAGAAGCAGCTGATTTGGTTTGGCACGGCAGCTGTGCCCGCCACATTTCTTGTATCTATTTCCTCATTCACAAGTCTTGCCCAGAAACGCATCACGTTCCCATCCCTCCAGTGCCTGCACAGTTGTTCTGCGCTTTCTCTGCCATTTCCTCCTACTGGGTACCTGCAGAGGGGCTCCAGGGATGCCCCACTTGGGGACATCCTCTCCTGGTGGAAAGGTGAAGCTCCCCTGGGCTGCACTGAGCAGCGCACCCACTTTACACTATCGGCACCCTTGGGTGGGCCCCAGTCCGTGTATGCACCAAGGGATTTTTGATAAAATACTGTTGTCATTACCAACAGTGGTGTCGTGGTTTGGCCCAAATGCCAGGCACCATGAGAGCCGCTCGCTCACCCTCCCCTGCCACAGCTGGGCAGAGGAGGGAGAGGGAAAAAAACTAACAAATGTTTCATGAGTGAGATAAGGACTGGGAGAAACACTGCAAGGGCAAAGCAGGCTCAAGTTGCAAAGTGAATTTATTACTAACAAAATCAGAGGATACTGAGAAGTAGAATAAGCCCTTAAAGCACCTTCTCCCCCCAGCCCCTCCCTGCTTCCCACCGACAGCGCAGGCAGACGGGGCAGGAGGTTTGGTCAGTTCATCACTGAGATTTTCTTCTGCTGCTCTGGGAGAGGAGTCCTTCCCTGTGAGGCCGTGGGGTCCCTCCCACGGGAGACACTTCTGTGGGAACTTCTCCAGCGTGGGGCCAGCTCAGGAGCTGCAGCCAAACTGCACCTGCAGCTCTGTGAGCTCCCCCAGGGGCAGAGAATCCTCCCAAAACTGCGGAAATGTGAGCTCCCCCAGGGGCAGAGAATCCTCCCAAAACTGCGGAAATGTGAGCTCCCCCAAGGGGCACAGAGCCCTCCCAAAACTGCTGAAATGTGAGCTCCCCCACGGGCACACAGCCCTCCCAAAACTGCTGAAATGTGAGCTCCCCCAGGGGCACACAGCCCTCCCAAAACTGCTGCAATGCGAGCTCCCCCAGGGGCACAGAGCCCTCCCAAAACTGCTGAAATGTGAGCTCCCCCACGGGCACACAGCCCTCCCAAAACTGCTGAAATGTGAGCTCCCCCAGGGGCACACAGCCCTCCCAAAACTGCTGCAATGCGAGCTCCCCCAGGGGCACAGAGCCCTCCCAAAACTGCTGAAATGTGAGCTCCCCCACGGGCACACAGCCCTCCCAAAACTGCTGAAATGTGAGCTCCCCCAGGGGCACACAGCCCTCCCAAAACTGCTGCAATGCGAGCTCCCCCAGGGGCACAGAGCCCTCCCAAAACTGCTGAAATGTGAGCTCCCCCACGGGCACACAGCCCTCCCAAAACTGCTGAAATGTGAGCTCCCCCAGGGGCACACAGCCCTCCCAAAACTGCTGCAATGCGAGCTCCCCCAGGGGCACAGAGCCCTCCCAAAACTGCTGAAATGTGTGTGAGCTCCCCCAGGGGCACACAGCCCCCAAAACTGCTGCAGCCTGGGTCTCCTTCCACAGGGTGCAGCCCTGCAAGGACAGGCTGCTCCAGCCTGGGAGCAGGGCCCTCTCTCTGCTCTGGGTCTCCACTGGATCCCAGCTCCTCCAGGCATCCACAGCTCCGGCATGGACACCTCCTCCATGGGCTGTGGGTGGATCTCTGCACTCCCTGTGGATCCCCAGGGGCTGTGGGTGGATCTCTGCCCTCCCTGTGGATCCCCATGGACTTCACCACAGCCTGCAGAGGAATCTCGGCTCCGGCGCCTGGAGCACTTCCTCCCTCTCCTACTCCACTGACCTTGGTGTTGCTATGTTGTTTCCCTTATCTAACCCGAAGTGAAAAAAAAAACCGTGACTTTGTTTCGATTTCCTTCTTAAATCTGCCATCACAGAGGCGTTACAAAGCTCTCTCATTGGCCCAGTCCTGGCCAGCAGCGTGTCCATCTCCAGAATCATCAAAGATTTGCTCTGCTGAACATGGTGAAAGCTTCCAACAGCTTCTCACAGGAGCTATTTTTGTGGACCCCCGCTACCAGAAACCGGGCCAGGGCACACCAACACCAGCGGTAGCTGCAATTAGCGCCATCAGCGGCGGTGCTCGCTATCCTCACGCTGTGAGAGTCCAGCTGACCCTGTCAGGCAGCTCCNGCCCACATCCCGCCCGCGCCGCCGCAGCCGCGCTGTGTGGCAGCGAGCGAGGAGTAGAAACTCGCGGGCAGCGCCCTCCCAGCTCGGCATCCCCTCCCCGCCTGCGCCGCATCCCCGCCCCGGGGCAGCGGCCGCCCGCAGGCACCGCCCCCGGCCGCTGCGAGCCGCGACATCCTGGTGGAGCCCGGGGCTTGGTCAGGGTTTCTCCCCAGCGGGCTCTCCCCCCGCTTTTAGTTTCAAAAAGAAAGCGCAGGCTGTAAGCATCGTGCCGTGGTTCGCTGGAGCTGCGCCGGCGAAAGGGAGCTGGGTTATGCCGAGATCCAGTGGTATGGACAGTTCAGCTTCCCTGCTCATCTGAGTTTACACTGTCCCGCCACTACAGACTGGCCGCAGGGCACAAATGAAAGCAGCTATGAGTGTTTCTAGATCGGTCAGATGGGTGTTTCTACAACAGCTGCATTATTATGTTATAGTTGCTGAATCTTATGTTATATATTATGTTGCAGTATTAAATCGATGTGGGTTTTTTACGGCTCATGTCTATGACTTGTTATCTCAAGGGTGCCTACATGACCCCTTGGTGGAGGAAAGTGTTTGTTTCTTGTAGGCTAAAGTGACAGTTACTCATTGCTGAAAAAAAGATCCCTGAGAGCTATGATTACAGGGAAAACGTGATTAGGCAGTGTTTTCTCAGCCCTTTCTTTTGTCTGAGCAACTCTCCAAGCAGCTATTGAAAGGGATGCTATGTCATATCTGACTCCTCTGTTTAAAATGAAATGATTGAAAGAACCAGATGCCTTTATTAATTGTGATTTAAAGTTGGCTTGTGAAAAATACAAAGGGGGCAGAGTCATTCATTGACACATACACAGCAGTAGGGGAAGCAGCAGGTCTTAACACACACAGGGAAGGTCCCAAATCTTTGCCTAAACTTCATCTCTGTGGTTCTCCAGTCAGCCCTGTTCATTGTTTAGTGAACAACCTGTCTCTGGTTGTGGCAGATGGGTTTCTCAACTGATGCTGCTCTGCTGTCCAAGAGTCTCCAGAAATTGTGTGGTCCCTGCAGTCAGCTGTGTTTTGTCTTTGCTTGGGGATACCTTTGCACTGACACAGAGTTTTTAATGACATCCTAAGGAGAAAGGGAATAATTATTGTTTAATTCGCTTTTCCAGGGGCCATGGCATTCCTGTGTTTTTACTCTGCCTAAGCTTACTTCATCTGTAAATTGTTCAGTACTCTCCCTCTCTTCTGCACTGCTCAGGTCCATTAGCATTGCATAACAGGACTCAAAGCCTCAAGTGGCTTGAGAAAGGAGGTTATGCTTTGCTGCTGGGAGACAAAGCAGGACATGCAATGGTAAACCCCAAAGAAGATACCCAGATATTTGTCTTCAGTAGGATTTATTTGATCATGTTCCATAACACTGGGAGATGCTGCCCCTTTTTAGGCTTTAAAAGATCACTCAGTCTTGTGCAACTACATGAGTCACAAAGCTTTGTCTTTACATTAACAAAATAATTATGCAACCCTCAAAATCATGAGAGCTGATAACAGCCTGTCCTCCAGCGAGCTTCCCTGTCTGATTCCCTCATAAAAAGACAGGGAGGAATTCCAAATTCTCCTCCTCCATACCTCCTACCCACCTCTCATAGATGTCTGCCAGTCTCTCCTCTCTCAGCTTTTGTGTCCCATTAAAAACATGAGGATCACAGGCAGTGACAAAACCATTCTCCTGAAGACTAACAGGTGACCCAACTAACTTCTGAATTTCATGCAGTCTCTGTTCCAAAAACAACTTTAAAGGGTATTAAAAAGGTGGTACACAAATGTGACACACTCCCAGCTGAGAACAGGAGAGGTATGTTGTCAGGGCAACAGAGTCATTTGGGCTGAAGGATTACAACTGTGCCCTCCACTTAGAAACAACTTCATGACTACCTAGTCCAGGAAATGAGGTCACTCAGGTCTCCAGTGCAGCACATTTGCAGTAAAATTTATCTATTTCTTGCAATGATTTTCCTCTGGTTTATAGTATTCTGTTCCTAACTCAGATATGATAATGTGCATTTTGAATTTTTAACTCTGCTTTCTAGTTTCTGAAACTCTTCCCTATTTTAATTTAAAAATCATTAAGTTTTTATCTCTGTCTTAATCTGTTCTACCTCTTATGCAATTCCAGTTAGTTGTGGTAGCAAGTCTGTGTTTACTTAGTTTACTAAGTTTACTTGGATTCTGAGAAAGTAAATGAGGAAATGGAAAACGCTTAGAGACTGATACTGATGGGGATCTGGACAATTCTGCTCCCAGAATATGCCCAGGGATCTTGCCCTCTACCTGAGAGAATTTCTGGGGATAGCAACCTGTGAAGCTTTTCATTCAAAGCTTAAAGTTTTATTCTGTATCACCCAGTAAGTTTCACAGTGTGAAATAATAAGTTGCTCTGGGAAGGCATCATAATATCTTTTTTTGTTATTGTGTATTGTTATTGTGTATTGTTCCTGAGCACAGGATCAGTGGCTGTGAGTTGCAGAGCTTGCTGTGGGACATTTTAAAAATATGCACAGATCTTTGTCCAGCATAGCTCCAGTAGAAATCAAACGACAAGGGAAGGGAGGGGGCAGTGTAGCTTTTCTCTGCTCTTGATCACCTCCTTACATTTTTCCCTATTCTCATATCTACTCACCTCTGCTTTTTTTACCCTTTCCCTTGTTCCTGTTCCCTCAGCCCTCTACCCCTCCTGGCAGTCTTATTGCAAACTGGAGCTGTCTCAAAATTTGCCATCTGCCATGCTCAGTGGTGCCCACTCTCAGTGGAGGGTAGGAGGAGTAATGATCTTTGATGTCTTTCTTACAGCCTCAACTCTCCAGCATCATGTGGAAGTCATTATTATTTTTGTGTTCTGAAGCAAAGACAGAACTCTGGTGTCTTTTGAGGTAACTGCAGAGCCATCCTTGGTTTCACATGAATCACTTCTGGTGCAGAGCACCTCTTGGTCAAAGCTTCAGAAAAATGCTGAGAATGTGACAAGAGTGCCTCCTAAAAGCTCCAAATAACCAAGCAAACAATAAATACAGACCCCTCTTATAACATTGTAGTGCTTTTGGAGCTTTCATGGTTTTCAGGGTACAGGGGCAGGATTTCTGGCCCATAGGAGCTGTCTGTATCTCACAATTCACCAAAAATGCAACTTCTCTTTGCCATCCATGGTGTCTTGTCAGCTGAGACCCCCAGCCATATAGTGTTCCTCTTGCTATTGTACAGTAAATAGCATAGCAGGCTTCTGGGACCTTTTGATGCTGGTGAAAATTGTGCTTATCCAACAGAAAAAAAAAACATAAAATTCATCTCGACCAGCCCATCTGGAAGTTCAGCAAAATAAGTTCCTACTTCTAATTACTGACACACAAATGACACTGCTTGCTGCAGCTATCCAAAAAGCTGACATTGAATTTGCATCTGCAGGCAAGCATTTCAGGACTGGGAAAAGCAGCTTTCCAGGAAGAAAATCAAAATACGAGGTTTTGGTGCAGTTAATCAGCCAAAGACAGTCTGAACAGAAACACTTGCAGTTTTTAGAGCTGGCAAGCTGTGTCCTACTTCGGGATTCAGCTGGAGAAGGCTCTGCCGTGGTGTCAAAGGCAAGGAGCCAATGGGAGGCTGTCATTCCATGTAATTACACAGGAGCAGTTGCATGTGGGCTGTGCAGGGGGAATATCGAGCCTTTGAGGACTAAGTCTGGTTCTGTATAATGTGATGAGCTCTATTAAAATCTTGCTGCATATTTTTAAAAACCCTGGACTCCGTTGACAAAACAGATTTAGGATGCCACGTGTATCCCTCAGTGTGTCAAAAAAAAGGGAGATGGCTTCTATTTGAGATCTTTACCCATGAAACATTTTTAAATACTTGTCACTGCATAGAGTGTCCAGACTATTCCAGAGATTAAGTCTTGCATTTGTCAGAAGTTATTTTAGTAAGTCCCTAGGATTAAGTCCTTTTTGGCAGTACTGGAATAGTAGCAAAGACAGAGAGATAGATGGAAAGGAAATTCTCCTAGAAGCAGGAAAATTCTCCATCTTCTCTAACCTGAAGTGCCTGATCCTTTTTCAACTGGAACACACCTGGCTCAGGGACAGATGGTTCAGCTAAAGTACCCTCATGCCTGGGCAGCATGGGAAGTGAAAGGATACTCTACACCTTCCCATAACACATTCCAGAATCAAACAAACAAATAAACACTGTTTTATCTCATTTCTGACTTGGAAGAAAGAGGTGGGATGATTCTGACTTCCAAATGCTTCTGCAAAATGATTCAAAGGGAGTAAAAATTCTTGGGCTGCTTCTCCACACAAACTCATACCCACTTCTATCATGGAAGGATTACCTCAGCATAGCAAACTGAGAGCTTCAGTTGGAGGTGGAGTGTAAGGATGAGGGGAGATCAAGTCTCCTTTTCTTCCTGGTGAGCAGATTTGGAAAGTGCTGAAATCAAAATGGTCTCCTCCAGCACATATTTTCACCTGAGGTACACAGTGCAGATACAGATTGATCAGGTAAACTGTTTTGAACCTCTGAACTGTTTGAACTGTTTGAGGATTACTGAAAAAGAGGCACAACATTATGACATTAGGATTTATCTCTGGTTAAAAGTTAATTTTGTTTGAGAAATGGCATGTGCTTGAACACAGGGGCTCTTCCCACATGATGGAAAGCCCTTACACTGTCAGACTGTTGGGAAATTCCAGTGGTGTCAGAGTAGATACAAAATCAGTTCAGTGATGATAAACTGATCCAGCATAAGAATTAGCAGACTTTAAAAAAAGTTTATGCAGGCCCTAAATATCCCACTCCAAATCTGCTCAGAGTTAACTCTCAGTAATTTTGATTAATGCTGTGAAGTAAGTGCCTGAAAAAGCAGAGGACATATTTACATTGATTTGACTGCGGATTCTCACCGTGCAGGAGATAGAAATGTGAAATCTGACTCATACAAGGAGCTCCTACAAGTGTCAGAGGCAGCAGGGGTTTAACTTTTGAGTAAGAAGTGTGGAAATCTTGCTGTTTCTGACTAATATTCCACCATGGCACCCATAGATTTTCCTGTTAGAGCTCTTATTTTTATGGAAAATCTATACAACCAACCATGTTAGAAACTGAACAACTCTATCATCTCCACACTTCTTCAATTTTCCCAGGCCAGGGACCCGAAGGGTTGCAGTTTCCTTGGATCATCAGAGCAGAATATTGACAGTAAGGAGATCTTTGCGCTCGGGAGTTGCGGTTTCCAGGCCCCCGCCTGTGCCAGTCGATGCCCACGAGGTGGCAGCGTGTGCGGGAGAAACCTACGGGAAAAGAGGATCGTCCTGAACACCTCCCCTGTGCCGGCAGAAGTGGCCTCTGAGTGCCCGGCAGCCCCGGGCAGCACCCTGTGCACCAGGTGTGAGGGTTCGGATAATGCCGGGGGGATGTGCCTGCCCCGCACGATCCCGCGGGCAGGAAGCAGGTGGGACTCGCTGGCAAACAAGAAGTACCACGGAGAAACCAGGCAGGCTGGCATGATTTAGAGGAATAGCAGCAAAGTTACATCCCTGAAAACGCGGTCTGGAGGGGGATGCAATGAAAGAGGCCCAGGAGGCAGACGGCCAAAAGATACTTCGTGCTGATAAGCAGCACAAGGGAAGCGCTCTGAGTTTGCAAGTGCAATAAATAGACATGAGCACAGGAGGGTGCTGCTCTTTCTCTGACTTAGCATAAAGCAGCATCTCTCTTCCCTGCTCCGTGGTGCCATCAGCTTACAGGCCTCAAAAGGGCTGGTGTTTGCTCATCCTGGACAGAGCCTGTGGTGATCCAGTTGCTGAGTAACCCCAGATCGCTGCGTATTTCAAGAGTAAAGTGACGTTCACGTGAAGGGCAGGTTGTGCTTTGAGGTGATGACCAGCACAGCCAGGAGTCTGCTTGAAAAGCACCCAGGTCTGTCATCCTGCAACAATGCTGGTACAGGGGGAGGTGTGGATAATTGTACTGACATCCCTGTCTAGCGAAGGGTATAAATCAGAGGCTGGGAGGTTGACATTCCTGTTGCCCTTGTGTTCAGCTGTTCAAGGACAGCCCAGAAGGTGGCACATCATTTGCCAGTCGGTCCAGGCTGGAGGAGCCAAGACACCAATTTCTATTGGAAATAGCTCTGTGGAAATTACTCTGCAATTTTGTTCTGAGTAGAATTTGTGTCTCCTTAGCAGTGTATCAGCTGGTAGTGAGGGCACAAGGATGGGTAAGGAAGTGCAGGAGAAGTGGTCTAAGAGAACAGATCAAATCAGAGACATGTGACAGAGAAGCCTGTTTTCCTTATTTACAAGTCTGAGTTGTCCTGTGTGCAGGACAAGATTAATACCTGCAGACCCTTTTGCCCCCTCAAAATAAAAAAAAAAAGGCCCAAAGGATGGAAATATGTGAAGGTTTGCATTTTTAAAATAGAAGTCAAAAGTCAACTCCATCATAGAGTTGGAGGGGTGCAAGAGAAGAGATATCATAGACAGCAGAGAGGCTTTTAATAGAAGAAACAGAGATACTGAAATTCACTGCTGAGCTCACTGATGCAATTTGAGACCCACAGATACTGACTCAAGAGACAGCAGCTACTGCTCACCCACCTGCATCTGGTCCCAAACCTCACTTACATTATTCCAAAGGAATTAATCAATAGGTCCAGTTTCCTCCTGGAAAGCCCACAGAAAAGAAGGCTTGGCTGCTCTGACACAGTTCCATCTCCAGCTGCCAGAAGCACTGTCCAGCCTGACATGTCTGAGCAGCTTCACAGGGTTACTCCTTGGCCCTTCACTGGGACAGCACAGACAGCCAGGTTCTGGGTTCAGAGAGGAAATACATGGCTGGCAGCTCTTTGAGGATAATACAATATGAATGTTACTGCTTAGGGCAGTTTCTAAGCCCTTTTCCCTGCCTCCCCATACAGTCCTACTTTTATGAGAACATACAGGACCCATTTTTTGGCAGCTGGTGTCTTCCTATACCCCTGAGCTGAGCAGTTTCCCTGATCTGGGATTTTTGCCTCCCCCTAACAGTTGCACCACTGGTAAGAAATTGCAACTGCACCATTACAGAAATAGGGGGGCTCACTTTTTCAGCCCAGGCAGTGTGCAGATCATTTGGACTGGCACCTTCCCAAGCATAATGTTCTGAAATGCCACTCTGCTCCTGGGTGAAGCTTGGCTCCTTCCCAGCTTGCCTTCTCCTTTGGCTTGCAGCATCTGTGCATCTTGCCCTCATTTCTTGGCATGCAGATGCCCAAAGGTGTAGAAGACAGTGCTCTTGTTAATGCTGGGGAAGTGAAAATAGATGTATTTTAAATCCTGAAGAGATTTTGCCAGGGTACTTCTTGCCATCATGCAAATGCCCACTTTTTGAATGGACCCCAAATGTAAGGGAGATGCTTTGGAGCAGCACAGGGAATGTTCAAGGCCTCCTGACAAGGTTCCAGTTACTCAGAGTCACTCTAAACTGGGTCATTTTTAGTGTTCCTCACAGGGGGCTCAAAGCCTTTGGATTTAAAACTTTGGGTTGAATGTTTTAATGATAAAATTTGCATGTGAATTTTGGCCATTCCTTTCCTCTGGTGATGTTGCATTTCCTTTTTAATTTTGGCAGATTTCCAAGGGTGCCAGCCAATCAGGGAACAGGAATTTGACTCAAATTCAGACACTGTGCCACAGAGCAGCCCAGTTCTGGGATATTGTTTCCAAGCTTTCTTTCAAGCAGAGCCCACTGGTGTTGTCGGGCAGTGCACGGGGATGGCCACAGTTGTGTTTCAGACCAGTAAGAATCAAAGCCATTCCTGAAGCCCTGGGAGCATTGGGAGGGTGAGTTCTTACCTGGGTTGCTAAAGAATATCCTGTTTCTGAAAGCCCTGTGTCCCATGGAGGCTGGTAAGTAATGAATGCCAGGATGCATAGCTCAGTGTTGGCATAGGAAAGGAGCTGTCTTCTGAGCACCAACTTCTCAGCCTGGCAGCAGCAGGGCACACTTTACCTAAATTTGCTCAGCTGGTGTTTTTCCCTTTAAGTTGATAATAGCTTTTCCTTTTCTGTCATTAAATAGTTTCTGATAAGAATTTATTTTCCCAAGGGAAACAGGAAAGACTTGGAAATCTCTGAAAAAAAATGAGTAAAAAACCCTACCACAAATGGTAATTGTGTGTTCTACCTTCCAAAGCATTTCACTTCCCCTACTGAACTGTGATTTGACATTTAGAGGAAAGGGGATGGCAAAACCTGATTAAACCAGGCTCATTTTGGAGCAGCACAGCCTCAGAGCCAACATTTGTCCCAGGTCCTGCAAGGCTTTAATCCCAGGCATGGAAGAAATCAAAAGCAGTTCTTTACCCTGTCGTGGCCGTATCACAAGGGAAGAGCAAATCCTTGCCAAAGGTCAGCAGAGACCCAAAGGCATCTCATGGAGCTGGCCTTGTGCAGCCCTGTCCTGATTAAAACACTCTGGGAGTGGCTTAAAATTACATCACGGAGTTTTGGCAGCACTGACGTGGGCAAAGCAGTACTGCTCTACTTGTTCTCCCTGTTCCCTTCTAACAAGCCCTCATCTTCCTGCCTGTGTTGTCTGACAGAGGGGTTCTGGCCCCTCCAGAGCCTGTCTGTCCCTCACCAGGCAGTTCACTGGACAGTGTCAAAGGATGGTTCATTGGTGTCCTTAAGGAAGGACTGGAGCTCATAGCAAACACACAGAAATTAAGCAGCAGCAGGGAAGTCAGTATCTGCTTAAATATTCTCATTATAGGTATATGTAAAGCTGCTACATTTCTGAAGCCAAAAGGCATTCTTAATGTTCATGAAGTTAATCATGTGTCAAGGGCTTTCTTTTGCAAGGAGATGGAGGAAAAACTCCAGCTTAATATGGCACAACAGGGTTTTTAAGATGTGCTGGTCTCAGTTCCATTTTTACTTTGTTGTTCCATAAAATCGTGTGTTAGGAATAGATTTATATTAGGCCAGTTCCTTGGAGTCTCTGACTGCCAAATCCTTTTCTCTTTTTTATTTTTTTTTCCAAGAAGTGAATTTATATAAAAATGTAGCCATTTGTAAGCAACCAATATATTCAATAACATTTCTCTCTGTGGTACATTTATGCTAGAAATCCAGAAATGAGAAACTCTGAAATGGCAGCATCCTGAGAATGCTGTCTCCATTTGATTTCTTTCTGAATTTTCATAACAGTTACATTTGGGTTTCAGTTATACACCACACTGGCTGATGAATATTAAACAAGGTCTGCAGACATTGCTTGGCTGTGCTTTTACAGACTCGGCTTGTACAGAGATATATTATTTTGATGGTGCCCTTCTTGGTGGCCTCTATTCCACTCTTTTATTGTTCCCAGGTTGTTCTGAGAGACAAGTGACAGTGTGAGACAGGCGGAGAATGATTACATTTTGCAGGGAAATTATACAGAGTAGAAAATCAATAGTTAGATGCTCGCTGGGACTGCCTAAAACTTCTTTGAAGAATAATTAGCTTGCAAGAGAGCTCTGGTAGCTGGAATTCCTCCCCAATTCTGTATGCATAAGATAAATTCAGTCTGGAATAAGCAGTGTGCTTTGAGGTCTCATTGCTGATCTGGGGAAATGATTCATGTGGAGAGAATGAAGAAATTAGATAGAAGAGGTGTGGAAGAAAACCTGACTGACCACATCCATCGTGGGCTTGGAAGCAAGGAACAAACAGAACAGAAGCAGGGAAAAGCCAGCAGAGCAAAGCTGATGGGAATTAGGAGCTGGGGCTCAGCACCTGATGGCCCAGGTGGCTCTGTTCCAGTGACAATTATCCATTGGACTGGCAGAGCTGTGGGGTGAGTCCAGCCCACTCCACAGCTGTAAATGGTTCATTTGCTAAGCAGCAGCATCAGGTCCAGGGCTGTGTTTAGGCAAACCACCTTAGGCAGAGGTTAGGAGAGGTTTCCTGGACTTGGAGAGGACAATGGGGAGCAGCAGAGGACTCTGGGTGAGCTCCACCCTTGTGTCCTTTGACCATTTTCAGCGTGCTGCTTCCTTCTGGGATATCACTGGAGGTAATCCTAAAGTCAGGAGATGTAATAGCTCTGTTGGTGTGAGGTGATCTGGGCAGAGCTGACCTGGGAGCGAGATTAATCTTGCTCCTCAGAGCTGTCAGTGCTCTGTCTTTCAGAAGCACAAAAATACCCTTGGAATGCACAGACTGCTGCTGCAAGAGGTGTCAATAGCAGCCCATGACAGACTAAGTGACATCTAATCAATTCATTATCTCCCTAAAAGGAAGGACTAATAAGGCTGAAGAATGTGCTGGAGGCATAATGTAATAGGTCTTATGGGAGATTTGAGAAAGATCTAACAAAACAGGAGAATGAAGCAGCACAGTAGTAAAAGAAGTCACCATAGTGGAGATGATCACAGAATATTGGAGAACGACCTCCTAGGGTGAGTGAAAAGTCAATATTTAATATTTGTTGGTATTTCCATTCTTAAAGTCATAAGCATTGTATGAAAATACATTTCTGTTTTGACTGGGTTTGATGTGTTGGGTTTGTTTGTTTGGATTTTTTAAATGTGTCTATTCTTAGGAACTAGAAAAACATCCAAGCACATGTGTGGCAATAAGCATGTGACTCAACCCCTCTACAGCCACAGATGTCTCTCCCTCTTAATTAAGTATGTGCTAAAGTGGTCTGTTGGAGCAAAGCCCAGGAGGGCAGGTTTGAGCTGTAGGTCCAAAAGTGGTGCTAACAAGCAGGTCTAGAATTATAGACCTGTCAGCTTAGCTTTCCTTCCTGGAAAAACACTGCAACAAATAACCAAACTATTGGAGAGCACCTAGAAGAAATTGAGGGGATGAGTAACAGGCAGCATAAATTTTTTTGAGACACAAGACTCAGAGGTTTGAGTTCTGAAGCTGCTTCACAGGTGCTCTTACAATGATGACGTGGCTGAAAATATCTGGATGCAAAACTGGCTGGAAAATTGATAGGGATGTGTTTGAGGGGGGTTCTGATTCGCATCTGTCTTTTGTTTACACCTGTGGAATGGCTGAGGCAGCAGAGAGCATGCAGTTTAAACTTGCAGCTGGCAACACTTTGGAAGGGCTGTGAACACACTGGGCAGGGTTAGAATTCAGTATGATGTTTGCAAGTGGAGAGGTGGTAAAAACCCCACCAAAATCAGCTTGCCATGCAGCTGGGACATTGCATTATCCCTCTGCTGATACAGATTGATGTGTTGTAATAAACTCTTTATATAGATTATTCTATAGTTATAACAGACTGGGGACTCCCAGCTACAAGTGTAGTCGACTTGTCAATAAGGATGAAAGATTTTGATGGCTCACAAGCTGATCATGAATAAACAATGCTATTACAGAAAAAGGCCCATTAAGTGTATGAGCAGGACTGTTCCCCCTGTGGCAAGTGCAATAATCCAGCAAGCAGGAATGTTTGCTTTTGCCCAGGGTACTTCAAAGGTGAGCTGGACTGGGTTCAGTGTGGAAAGGAGGGCAGGAAGGCTGATCCAAGGTCCAAAAGGCTCGATTTGCTAGGGAAGATGGGGAAGGTTTCATCATCAGGAGAGGGAGGCTGAGGGGAAGACTGTGTTTTTCCCCAAAACACCATCAGCTGCTGCAAGGGAAGAAGGCAATAATTTGATTTTCCTGACTCTGGCAGTTAGGACAAGAATCTTTGGGCTAAATTTCTTCAAGGGAAAATCTGGGCACTTTATTTTTAGTAATTAATCTGGTACTAAGAGAGTGTGAAGGACTAGAGCAGATTCCCTGGGAGAGGTCTGTGACTCTGAAAATAAGGTAGACTCTGTCAGGAATGGCCTATGCACATCCTCCCTTACCCAGACCAGTGGACTAAATAATATCTGGAAGTCCATTCTAGACCTCTGGTTCTACTAGGGCTAATTTACCCTAATCTACCAGCATGAATCCAGGTTGATTTAACTAGGAGCCAGTAATCTCATCTCAATGGAAAGGGAATCTTGTCAGCAATACAGCTCTAGTTATCCAGAGGTTTTCCAGTTTGGAAATATTAAATGTGCAAGTGTAACACTTGTGTAATAAGTATTAAATATGTTAGCATAGAGGGTAGGGTAGCAGGGTGCATGTAGCAATTAGTAAATCACAACATCTAACTTGAAACTCGCTTGGATAATTAGCGTGTGAAATACAAGTTGTTGATTTTGTTCCATTTTACCTCAGCACCTCAGTGATGATTTTGGAGGCTGATAGAGAGCAGTAATGCAGAACAGGTTTCTGACAGCTCTCCAAGCAGCAGAAGGAGTAATACTACAAATAGGGAATAACCAAGGTAACTGGATTTTTTGTTTGGCTTCTGAACTTGCTTTATAAACAAACTCCCAAGAAAGCAGTTTCACTGAATTCTCCTTAATAGGAGAACTGACTGATTGGTGGGACAACCAATATCTAATGGGCTTGATCTCAGTTTCCTAAACCCCAACTCTTGAAAATGGAAGGATTTCTTTGACAGAAATGTACAAATTCAAATGTTGTGAGATGATCAGTCAGCAGCATTATTGAAAGCCTGTCTGGCATAGAAATGGCTCCTGGAACACTGGATTAGGACTCCAGACCCCTTGGCTTTCTCTTTTCCCCAGGTCACACTCTGTAATGCTTCTATCAGTTTCACTGCCCTGTCTAAATAGGTTCTCACATCCATTGCAAAAGAGGCAGAGGAGTGTTTCCTTCTGAAACAAGGTTTCAGCCATAGCAGTGAGTATTTAAGGTTTTGATCAGCATTTGAGGTTTGTTCCCGTGGCCCTAGGCAAAATAGGATTATTCAACTTCTCCTTGGAAGCGTGGAGCTTTTCCTGTATCTCTGTGTTATCAGTATTTGCATCTGTTTCAATGTGTTTGTGTGCTGAGGATCTTGGCACTCCAGTGGGGAATGGTATTTCAGGCTTTGCCTTGGGCACGAGCTGACCTGTGACACAGTGCAGTGCAAAGTGCACCCAAGTGGCACAGTGGAAACTCGTGAGTTGCTTCTTACTTAAACAAATATTTTAAAGGCCAAAATAACCCACCTACTCATAAGATGTTGTTTCTTGCAGTTGTGGTTTTGCATGCTTCTCAGAGCTGATACAACAGCGTTGCCCATAGTTATTTTTTGCCTTTTTTTTTTCAGCTCTAGGGAATGCCAAAATAAATTAGACACATTATAGCAAACTAATCTTGTGACTTCACGTTTCCGAGTTCCTGTGCTCTGGGACGTGGAATCCAGGCTCCTCAGACAGATGCTGCCTGTGGCAGTCACTGTTTCAGTGCTGTGTCTGCTCACAGATGAGCAGCTATAAATGGCACAACTTCCCTCTCGTGAACTTGTGGGGACAGGATGGGGGAATGGCCCCTCCCTTCAAACTTGACAGTGGGAAAATCTGTTCTGCAGGGAAATCTGCCTTTAGTAGAGATTATTTCACCCCCTGCCTTGCAGTTGTCAATTTGGAGATTGTCTCAGCTTATTTCAAAGTCAGTTTTAAGCCTTTTAAATGAGCTTTATACTGATACACCAATAGGATGTTTATATCTGCTTTTGGCACTGTCTATTCAGAGAGATGAAAGCAAAACTTAAGGCAAACTTCCTCTCACTCTGCCTAAACTCAAGGTAAAGGATTGTAGGGAAGGCCCGTGGCTCCTTGGAACACCTGCTGTGTCCTGTGGTGTGACACCAGTAGTATCCCTTAAGTGCAAAATAGCAAATACAGCTGCTCTAGGGCAAAGCCAGAGTGGCACCACCAACCTCACTGCAGTGAGGCCTGGGCCTGTCCTACCCTGGCACCAGTTCTACCTCATCCCTCTGTGTCTGTGTGCTCTCCTATCTTGTCCATCTCTTCAGTACCACATTGATGAACTCTCAACTCAGGAGCTGCTGCTAAGTTATTCCTCCAAGGGAGAACTATATGACAACACAGCATCCAAGTGTGTGTGATCCAAAGAGCCTTGGAAGTGTGGGGCTGTCTCCAGTGCAGGTAAGAAGCACATGTGGCTCCACCTGCAAGGCTGGTGCAAGCAGAGCCTTGGAGCTCAGCACCTAAGGATAAGATTATCCTGCTCATATAAAGCATGTCCCACCTGTCCTGAGACCTGTCACATCCATGTTGTGTGTCTGGAGTGTCCAGCACAGCCAGGACACATCATGGCAGGGCCACTTGTGCATGGCTGAGTTTTAGTCACAGGAAATCCCAGCCCTGTCTTTTTTTTTGTTGCAGCAGAAGTGGGTAGTAGAGATGCAGGGGGATACTAACCATGGCTTAAGAGTGTTGAGCTAAGTATAGAGACACTTGAGCATGGCAAGCACGTAAGAGGGTTCCATATATGTTTCTATTGATTAAACTATTAACAAGAATAGCAAATCCCATTACACTAATCATTATTTTGCTTCCCTGCCTTCTCCTCCCTCTTTGTCCTCCCCTGAAAGTTTTTCCCTGAATACAATAAACACATGAAGGGAAATTTCTCACCTCAGGCTGTCAGAAACACCTCTCAGTATCCACTATGGAGGTGGGTAGTACCTGCTCTGGCTTCAGTGGAGCTGTTTCTATGTCTGACCCCTGCTCAGGAGAGGAAAATCAGGAGAAAAGTGCCCCAAAATAGAGGGAGACTGCTACTAGGGAGTGACAGTGCTTGAGAGAATTAACCCAAGGGGATGCTCTCTTAGTATCTTTTGACAGCCATGCAGATATCTATAAAGGAATAATATTGGCCTGTAGATTAGTTCTTAACATAATTTAAAATGGTAAAATGATGTGTTCATGTAACCAGCTTCCCTCTGCTTCTCCATCACCATTAACATTTTGGGTCTGTTGGGAAATAATTTTACAGTGTTGCCCAGGAAAATCTCTTCTATTTGAAGTCCAATTCTATGCTTTCTTAAAAGGGTTAAAAAAATGGAAGTGTTGCAGTTGAGACTGAGGTAAAAGAACAGGCCTTGTGTGATCAGTTGTTTCTGTTCTGAGTTGCAGGACACAGGATTTGGCTGTTTTTCTTTAAGCAGACTTTTTTAGCCCAGTTGCATTTTTATTAAATGGATCAAAGTGATCTATTGAAAAACGTGTTGGAATTGTTGGTTTTTTTTTCTTTCATCAAGACTTGGACTACTTTCAGGAATTTCTGAATCTCTAATTTTAATGGCTGTATGTTTGGGAGAATGTGTCTAAAAAGATATTGCCAGAATCTTTTGGCCAGGTTTGTAGGCTTGAATAGACAGTTGCTTTAATTTTTTTGTGTTATACATTAATGATGAAACATTGAACACTATTTAAGGAATTCAAATCCCTCATTCCCACTAAAACTAAAAGCATCTGGGCATTCAGATCCCTTAGTCAGCTTCAGCAGCCTATAACTTCGGTGTTAGTTTGATATAACTAATTTGTTTTAACCATACCTTTAAGTGCAGTTATATTATAATTTATCTCATGGTGGTATTGCCTCACAGTCATAATTTTATGCTTGCACACAGTAGTTCCCTGTATCCCAATGGACTGGAAAACTTTCTAAACAAATGTAGGCCATTCCCAAGTCCTCAGGCCAGCAAAACATCCACTGAGGTCTTCAGGAGCTTTGCTCACGTGATGTCTCTAATTTCAGACCTGAATACTGCAGTGTATACAAGCAGGCAGCACCCTTTGCTTGAAGGTCACTTTGGCAGGGAAGCAGTAGCCATGCAGCAGCCCACACATGTCCCCTGCCATATTTTGCAGCAGAAAATAATGGTTATCAGCTGAAATTGTACAGGGCTGTGTGAACAGAAGGGGATTTTGCACTGAGGGAGTTGACAACACTGGCTCAAGGCAGGGTTCTGACTTAAGGAAACATTTCCTGGGATGTTCTGCAGAATATATGGGTTTGGCATTATTCATGTAACTGGTTATTTGCCAAATGTATAAGGACTAAAACCTCAAGCTTTTAATTCAGGAATTTTCTGCTTTAGCATGTTCTCTCTCAGTGCTTTGATGTTAGGGAATTAAAATGTTTGTTTTCAGTCTGATTTGATATTAAGCTGGTTTAATGTCTTACAGAAGCTGTTTTAAAAGCTTTCCTTTTCCTCTCTGGATCCAGCTCCCTGGGTGGGTGACATCTCTTATCATCAGTCAGGCAGTTCTGAGTTGTGGCTTTAGATAATGAAAACCAAGCCCTAGTGTTTTGCTTCCCAGCAGAGTTCTTCCTTTATTTCCTTTCACCTCAGATGGTTTTTTCCTCTTTGCATATCCTAGTGTGCACAGTGCAGCATTGTAATGTACAACCCAAAATTTTGGTGTCTTGCTCTTCCATACAGATTAGGCTTGCAAGGGAGCTGGAGACCTGTGTCATGGTTCTGAAGTTGTTTGCTGTCTTCATCCACGGGTTTTTGTTGTCTTGCAATTGAAGTCACTGCTCACAATCCCCTGCTGCCAGGAGTTTGTCACTTCTGATCCCAGCTATGCTCCTTTTGTTCATTGTGGTGTGACAGTGTTAATGTGTGGTGCTTCCTTCCCAGCTGAAAGACAGCAGGAGAGTTTAGCTCTTCAGTGCTGCTTGGCCCTTCCCCGGAGTTCATTCCTGCTGCTGTTTGGCTGCATGTGCTGCCTCATTCCAGCTGCTGCAGCAGCCACTGGCGACACAGGGCAGGGGCCAACAGACTGTATCCACCTCTGTGTTCCATGCAGCATCCAGAGCCTGCTTTATGGCCCTGTTGAAGGTTGAAGATGCTACTGAGAATGAGACACCTGCAGTAGTGTTAGATGGAGAGCCAGGGACCCTCTCCCCTTTAGCAAGAAAAGATTAGACCAACCAGTGGGGACACTGGCAGGTCATCTCATGAGCTGTCTGGCTTTTTATTTTTTAATTTTTTTTCTGTTTTCTGTCCTGTCCTAAAGCCTGGACCAAAGAATCATAGGGTACTCTGGGTACTTCTTCTCAAGCAGAGATGTTGGGGACCACCATTTCAATTGCTCTTCCAGCCACATGCTGCAGTAAGTGGAATTCAAGAGCCTTCAGAGCCTGCAGCAGCAAGAATACAGGAAATGGGGAGAGATGATCCAGCAGTGAACAAGAGACAAGATATTTTGGGGTTTGCCCTTTAAGAGCAACTATGGTGCATCCTAAAATCCAGTGAGATGCTGGAGGGCAGTTAATGCTCTGCCTCAGTGTTGGAGACTAAGCTGGCTGGTCTGTCTTTGCTATTGATTTGAATCTGCTGCTGTGCCCTGGACTGGACTCCTCAGGGCCACACTGATGAAGAAAGGCAGAGCCCTTGAGGTGTCAGAGTGCTGCAGGAGGCTGTTTTCCCAGCCCTCCCCAGCCCTCTCCTGACCACCTGGGTCCCCCTTCCCTGTCCCAGCAGGGATAAAAGAGGTGCTGGTTACCTCTGGCAGGTAACTGAGCTGTGAGGGTGCTGCCTCACCTGTCAGTTTTTGGACTTCAGCAGAGGCACAAGCAGCTGTGAGCTTCTCTTCAGGAGAGTCAGGACACAGTTCAGTGGGTGAAAAAAGACTGTCATGCAGAGAGCTGCAGATAGAAAAGTGACACTGTTTCAAACACTTACTCAATAGCAAAAGACTACATTAATGTGTCGAAAAGAAAAGAAAAGGAAAAAAGGGGTATCTCAGCTCAGTCTCTTACAGGCTTTGGATTCCCAGAGTGAACAACCTGGAGGTTCTGCTCCCATCCCACTCCTACCACTGCTCTTTGCCCCAGGGCTGTGGGGAAGGGGCTGCTCACAGGCTGAGCTCCCTCCACTCTGTGCTACTGTGCCCCTCAGATGTGACTGAGCCATGGAAGCCAAAGCAGGAGGTTTAGCAGGGTGACCTCAGTGCTGCACCTCCCAGTGCTGGCTGGCTGGGATTCAGAGCAGGGCTTGTGTGAGTGAGGACAGAGAGGGAGAGTCAGGCAGCTGGGAGAGGATTTCTTGGTTGTTTACCTCATCTTTCTGGGATATATTCCACAGCTAATACTTAGCACTTGGGAAAGGAGAAGATGGCTACTTTTTCCTGCTAGTTCATGAAGGAGTGTTTAGCTGCCTGCTCTTACAAGTTTTTTTTTGTCATTGCTCTTTTGCTAAGTGCATTGGGACACCACAAAGTCATCCCTTCCCTGGGGCCAGAGCCTCTGTTGTGGAGGTTCTTACAAGCCCAGAGAACACCTTCCAATGGTGACAGTCTCATAAAGGAGATTTCACATGCAGCTAAGACTAAACATTATTGTTTGTAATTTATAATTGAATAAGTAACTACAAATGAATGTGACATGTAAATAAATAAAACCATGCTTTAATTAGAGGGTTATTTCTAATCAGGAAGTCTTCCTTCCTACAAACAACTAGCCCTGACAACATACCTCTTCCAGCTGCTAAAGCAGCAGTATTTTCCGTGGGAAGAGCAAGCCAGGAGAATTTCTGCCACCTGATAAAGACCTGGTGCTGCCAGTTACTGTATTGCATTGTGCTGATGGGAGCCATGGGGTTTTATTTTCTCTGTCAGGAGGAGGGAACTCAGGTGGTCCCTGGGACAGTGGGAGCTTTGCAGAGCTAATTTTAAACATATTGGTTCTTTCCTACCTGGGTAGTCTTGTTTAAAAGTCCAGTCTGAGAGAGCAGCATTTTTCCAGAATATTAGCTAAAAACTTAAACCCCACATTTTTAAGCTGTCCATGACCAGCCCTGGTGAGGAGTGGTCACAAACAAGGGCTTTGCTTTTGAAATTTTGGAAAGAATGTTAAAAAAAACCCCTATACTGCTGTAACATTATAAAGACATGTTTACCCCCACCTAGACTTTGTCAGAGAAATGCAATATGCTCAGCTGTACCTGTCTGCAATAAGCAGTTCCTACGTGGAGCCTTGAAAGCCGCCTTCTCCTCACAAGAGGTTTTTCTCTCAGGTAACTCATGTGTGTCTGGTGCTCCTTCATCCCATATCAGGATCGATGGCTTCCTCATCTTCCCATACATGCCTGCCAAATCAACAGGTATGAGCTAAGTTAACTCATCCAGCTCTTCCTTGAATTACATGGTGATGTTTCTCCAAAGACATAACAGGTACAGAGGAAATCTTGCCATTTGCAACTCATTCTAATTAAAAACCTGAAGGTAATGAGCTCAACAGCAGTGATCCATCCTGGGGAGGAGGGGACCATAGTGTGCAACACTTAGAGCATTAGAAACAGAGCAGATTCAAAGATAGTTATTCCTCCCTGTGTCCACTGAAATGTGTTATTACATAGTCCCTTGGAATTTCAACTCTTTATTTTTTGATCAGTTCCTTGAAGTTATTTTTTAAAAAGGTTTGGGAGTGTTTCCATCATTTATCTGAAGAGGCTGTCCAGAATAAACAGGAGAAAGCTGTGCTCTATGAACAACCTAATGCACTTCAAGTTCAGCAACCCACTGGAAAGTCAGATTATTTGCAGAAAGTCACATCAATTTTATGATCAGACAAATGTTAGCAAATTGCTTTTCTTAGAAGCAAAGCAAGGGAAGTATTTTCCAAGAAATGTGCTTGAGGAAAAATCTAATGACACTTATTAGAAACCATCACTGAATGAGACGTGGTTTTTTTAAGGCACTTACTCCCTTTGTAATGCCAAGCCATTACATCCAAATATCACATGGGGGCATATTCAGGTACAAAGTCCTCTGTACAACAAATGAATCAGAACTGGGGCCTTTCTGTCTGTGATGTAGTGAATAACCTTTGAGAGAGATTTTTATCTGTTTGCTTGTGTAACTTCAAAATAGGGTGCCAAAGGGCTCTGACCCAGAAGAATACAGTGTCTACTTAGGAGCCCTATTTCCTTAAAACCTGGTGGCTGCTCCAGGTTGTCTCCAGAGCATGAATCCATGGGAGAGGGGAAAGGCTGGGTGCTGTTGGAGGAGACAGTGCCTTGCTGGCCTTGGTTAGAGAGAGCAGAATAAGGTATGAAGGAAAATAGCTCCCTAGTGTCCTTGCAAGAGCCCAAGAAAAGCTCCAGGTGACTTTTTCTTGGCCAGGAATTGTCCTTGTCAGCCCTTTGCCTCTCTGCTTCTGAGAAACAGAGCTAAGAGTCAGAGTCTCCTTTTACCTGCTCCCATGGCTGAGTTGCAGAGTCAATGCATCGACCTGTTTTGCATCAGTGTCCACATGACTGACGCAGACAGACACGATCTGTGCCCTGGAACTGGTGGCATGAATAAAAAATCTGCTGGAGAGGTCTAAAGAGAGGGATGCAGGGAGCAAGTGGATGACAGGAGCATTCCTCCTGTCACCTCTGTTTCCGGCATCCAAACATCTGGGGACTTTGCCCTTTGTATTATCATAGACTTTTTTTTTTTTTTTAAAGGTTGTAATTTATTCTTAAATTTCTGCCTGTATTTTTATTTTCTGGACCTTATATAAATAATACTGGAGTCTGCTGTTCTTGAATGGATGGATAAGAAGGACCTGATCCCTCCCTTTGCAGTTTGATACCTGGTAAACTAGTTAATGTTGTATGCATGGTTATGGGAAATGCTTGGGAATTTTCCATCAATGTGTTTATTCATTGGAAAATGTGCTCTCCATAATTTAGAACAGGATGGAAATTCAAATCTCTGATGAGGACTAAAAGCTTTCCTGATTTTATGCAAGTCTTGGGTAGCAACAAAAAAGAGAAAATGCACTTTTAGTATATTTAATATGAAACCACAAAGGTGGCCAAAGGGAAGGAGAGGAAGGCAAGTAACCTGGAAGGAGTTTTAGCTTTAGATTGGTGACATCTCAGTTAATTTAATGAAGCCACTTAAAATGGGAGTGGGGAAAACAAGTAGTGAAGAACAGGCTCTTGGACTCTTACAGGGGTCCTAGAATTAAAGACTTTCTGGGCTATTATATTTTGGCTCTGCTCTAAGGTTTAAATGGAATTTAAATACCAACACTGAGATTTAGAGGGAAAAACCTGTGGGAGAAGCAGTCAGGTGTTGTGCCAGATAGACACATACAGGTGTAAATGTCTGGAATAACCACTGGGAATGGTTCTCTGGTGAGAAACATTTTTATGGGATGAAATATGAATACTATTCATCATTGAAAATAACTATTTGTTCTGCCTCAGTGTGTTAGTTTAAAAAGTTACTCACATCCAGGAGTTAGATATGAATGCTGCCTGGCAGGGTAATTTCTTATCAGACAGATCTCAGATTTCAAGCTATTTGACCAACCAGAGCAGTGAATACTTAAGAATAAACGTAGTTCTAGAAACCAGGAAAAAGCACCTAAGAACAGAAGGAAGATGCTCCTTGTTTTTGACAACATAGTCAGAACAAATTATTTGACTAATGATAACGAAGTATCAGGCCTAAAATGTTTTCACCACATGCATTCAGTAGATCTGAAAACCAGGTTGATTTTTTACCCTCTGGTGGCAGATGATGGCCTGCTCTAAACTTGTGCCATTTTTTTGAAGTCAATAGTACTAAGTCAGCCTTCCAAGGGGTGAAATTCTGCTCTGTTGGGATTTTTAAGAGCTTTAGTGCCACGGGCTGTACCTGCCAGACTTTTCCCCTCAGGACCTCCCCAGGAAAGCAGAGGAATGGTGTAGTGCCAAAGCAAAGCTCCAGGGGCTGAGCTGACCCTAGACCTGGCCAAGTCCCCTGTCTTGCTGCAAAGAGAACTCTGTACAGGAGTTTGCTCTTTTCCCCCTTTTCCTACCAAAAATGCCACACTGTCCTTCTGTGTTACCTTGGAGTTTGCAGCTTAAGTGTTGGGAAAACAGTTTGTTAAAGGGGGAATGTGAAAAGAGTAGATTTCAAATAAATAATCTACTCAGAAGTTCTGTAGTCATAGATAATTTATTTGTATCAGGGAAGTATATAATTATCGAATACAGAAATGTTCCATTTTTATGCATATTCAGTTTTACCACATAATTCAAATTAAGTCTCTAAGCATATGTGTTAGAACTGCTCAGCAGGTTTCTGTCTCCAAACACTGTAATAGGGGAAAGCAGAGCTGCAGAAATATTTTCTCTCACTTGGTTCCCTTTCCCTGTTAAAACTGATCTCTAGAAAACTTTTCTGAAGGTTTGTGGTGAGGGATAGAGTATAAACATACCAGTGCACATACACTTTGACAAACTGCATTATTTGGAAAAGACACAGATCTGTAGAACTCTTTGGGCTTTAATCCTGGTATTTTTCAAAAATATTTTCTGTTTAGAAGCTGCCCAGCTCTGGTTAATGAAAGACAACATCTCTAAACTGGTGCAAAGCTAAGCTCTTGTCTGGGAAGTTTTTTAATTAGTGTAAAAGTTATGTTACATCTGTATTTATTTCCAATGACTTCCAGAATCAGAGATTAGTTTAGCCTCATGCATAAGTGATAAATAAGTAGCTTCCCAGGTACTTTGGGTTTATTTTACTTTGCATCTCTAATCCTGTCACTGCAATTGCATGAAAAGATGCTGATCACTTGTTTCAAGAGCGGCATATCATAAATATAGATATCTTTCTGTCAATTTCTAAAAATATTCTTCAGTCTTGTGTGGTTTAAGGATTGATGCAGTTTGGAAATCAAAGTCTTGTCTAGGGGTTGTTTAAGAAAAACTTATGGTATAGGACTAAAATTCACATGAGCTAAGCAGGGGTGGTGTGAAGAGAATGCTGTTTTAGGATGCTAAAAATGGCTTCTGGCAGAATTTAGGAGCCAGTATAACATAAGTGTCCAACTGCTAGGGCTTTGTTTAGTTTCTTTTTGAGAAATGATCCATTTCTGTTCCTGTCTGCAAACAGAAGATTTGGAAAGAAGATAAAAAAACGCCTTGGCAGCACATGGCTCTTTTACCTCCTCTTTCCATAACATTGTACCCATGGCTGGTGTTAGTGGTGAGCATGGCAACGTGTTCTGAATGCATCCAAATAAATAACCCTCCTTTTAACACAGGGCTGACCAACATGCATTTTTAAGTTTGCAACAGTGATCCTCCAGCCACCAGTAAGCGAAAAATGAAAGCTGTGGGATGGAGGTTTTGAACCCAAATGGGCTCTGCCCACTGGCAGTGAGTGAGGGATGGGGACGGAGGAGAAGTGTTGCTGCAGCTTTTCTGGATTGTGTAACACTTTAATCAGGAGGTTCTATGTGGATGTCCTGGGTGCTCGGCTCTTGGCAGAGAAGTTGTCTGTTGAAACAAGAGAATTACAAAACCACTTTAAGGAAGTGAAAATTGGCCTCCCATAAAATGTCCACAGGTACTGGATGCAGGGCTTCATTTGGAAAAAGACACATTGACTCTAGATGATCCATAGATTCCTGTTTTTAAAAGGAAGCTTTGACTGGGGAGCTCCCCTTCATCTTAAAATAAATAACTCCTCCCAGCCCACGGTTTCAGACTGAGATCTATTTTCTCTCTCTGTGTTGTTTCATAGCCCTGATGCTGCTGTATCAAAGTGCCTCCCTCTTTCTGATAAATCCCCAAGAGACAGGAAGGCAATATAATTGCAAGCCAGTTTTTCAAAGACTTCTGGATAACCTCCATTAAAGGCACAAAAGCATAGCTGCAAAAATTACTCATTTCACTCATAAGTCCAAACATGGCCATTTACAGCTTGGAAAATGGGCTGATTTATCCAAGGTGGCCTGCAGTAGTTGTAGCTGAGTGAAGTTAAATAATGCAGTACTCTTTAAAATTGCATGACTATATGATTTTGTTTGCTTTATTCATTCCTACTCCCTTGCAGTTTATTGCAGTCAGTGATTATTGCCCCTGTTCAATCCGTCTCTGCAGCTGTGGGAATGGCTGCTCGTGCCATGCACTAAGCTACACTGTTCCAAAAGAAAGCTGAACTTTCCCTCTGCTCTGGGTGTAGGAATGACTGTATGGCCTTGCCTTTTTCCTAAGGAAAGCACAGCATGGAAAGTGAGTAAGGGTTACCTTCTAATACAATAATCTGATCAACCACACTGCCATCCATAGGCAGCAAGAGAGTTTCTGCAGTGTGTCCACCACACAAGGCAGCAGTTCCAATGTCTCTGTCTCCTGTTCAGGCTCACTGTAGGGCCTTCCTTTCTGGGTCTCTGTCCCAGGAATGCCTTCCTGGACTAAACTGTGTGGCAGACTGAAGTCTGGGGATGCTGAAGGAGAGGTGCAAGGCAAGGGGAGGTACCAGGAGAGCATCTATCACTGCTAACTGCTGCACAGCAGAACTGCAAAAGCAGCCTGACCTTTGCAAGAGGTGGACACTGTCCAAGGAGCCACGGGGCTGCTGGAAGCCTCGAGACCTCAGTGCTCTGTGCAGCTCTGCCAGCATCTCAGCACACAGCCTTGAGCAAGCCAGTGCAGCTGTGGACACCCTTCCTTGCCCAGGATTAGCTGTACCTGCCCAGGCTGGCGTGACTGCCCTCACAGCTCTGCTCAGAGAGATTGCATGAGTGTCCATGGCTCACAGAAGAAAGTAATCAGCTGGATTAACACGACTTAACACACCTATTTAACTGATCAAATGATAAGGTGATCTTGCCTGCACTAACTTAGGGAGAGGTCATGAGAGCCACTTTGCCAACAGCAACATGGAGATGAGGACAGATGGCCAAGGATGACAGTCCAGCATCTCCTACTGGCCTAGCTGTCTGCATAGGGAGCTCTTTCCAGGCCCTTTGGAGCCTGCAGAACAAGGCTTGGAAACATGCATTTGCTACTGGTTTGAAAAACCATGTGGTGGTGAGAGAGTCTTTCAGACACAGGTCCTAACATTATTTAGGAATTCATATTATTAATTTGCATCAGTTATTTCTCTGCTTGTGTAAAAGTTATTGTTCTTCCTATTTGAGAGACAGGGGCAGAGGGAAGGTGGTAAGTACCAAAGAATCCAGCAGTTGTCATGTCTTATCTGAGATTCAGGTACAAGAAATGAAATCCTGACCCAATGAAAACCAACAGGACAGTTGTAAGCAACTTCAGCATAGCAGAGATCCAAAGGAACAGTGGGAGACTGTGCTGTGTGAGGCATTGCTCACATCAAGGATCACCTCTCCTGTGGGAGCCTGAGGAATTACAGAAGATGCCTCATCCCTGGAAGTGTTCAGAGCCAGGCTGGATGGGGCTTTAAGCAACCAGGTCTAATGGAAGGCGTTCCTGCCCACAGCATTGGGGTTGGACCTAGGTGGCCTTTAAGGCCCCTCCCAGCCCAGACAATGGTGTGATCCCCTGGCACAGCCAGTGCTGGTTTTGCTTAGCCCTGTGGCTGTTTGTGTGTGATCAGAGGAACCCCGAGGTGCTGCAACAACGGAGGCTCCAACAGTTAACCACTGGTTGTCTGAACTCTTTCTGAGTCAGGTCAGGTTGCTGTCTGTTGGGTCTTGCCCATCTCTACATTTTTTCTTCCTCGCCCTACCCCGCCCTCTGTGCAGTCAATCCTGAAAATCATGAAGCAATTGCCAGCATTTCCAGGCAACCTGCCCAGAGAGCAACACGGCGCTGCAGTTTCTCAGGCAGCTCGATCACAGAGGACTCGGACACGATGCCAAGAGCTCTTGCAATACCTTATAGTACAAGCTCAGCTACTGGAGGTGAGCAATAAACTCCTTCTCTCAGCTTTTTCCCTCTGTCTCTTTGACCTCTTGGTCACAGAGAAAGTTTACACATCTGATCTAAAGGCACCAAAGGCTAAAAGCCAGAAGAACCAAAAGCTTCTTATGAACCAAGTTAAGCTATCACATAGCAAAGGAAGAATTTGGAAGGGGGCTGACTTGTATTTCTCTGTATCTTTGTTATATTCTCCTTAGGCCTGGCTGCATCTTATCAATTTGTACAGTCACTGCAAAATAAATGTGTTAGCCTTCCTGAAAATTTGGATTGCTGGGCCTGTACTAGAATGAAAACCAGATTATTTTAGCTGTCATAAGTATTTTAATTCTGCAAGGAACTGTGACTGGGGAATTCTGTCTTCACTGTGTTACTTTGAAAAGCATTTAGGATGAATTTCAAAAGATTTGATTATATATAACAAGTATCTTTTTATTTACAATAGCAAAGATATAATAGTAAAAATGCCCTATGTAGACAAGTAATTAAAAGGCCAAAACCCATAATAACTAGCAGATGTTCCTTTCTTTAGAAACTAAAAATTGCATACACAAAGTGCCTAAGAGAAGATTTTAAATGGAGAAGAGTGTGTAATGGTTCTGCCCCATAGCACCAACTCTTGTCCTGCCCTTGTCCAGATCCTGCTGACCAAACTGCATGTGGGAACCCAGCAACGCAGGCTTTTGATTTCGTTTGAAAAATTCTTTCATTATCAGTCAGTTGGTGGTGAGTGTTCATGCTCACCTAACCCATGCCAAAAATATTACAGTAAATTTTGCAGAATAAATACCAGCACTCACTCGAAACTGTTAACAAAGAAAGCCAAGAAAACTGTGAGGTTTTCTTTCTCTTTTCATTTTTCTTTTATTTTTCTTTTTTTCCCCTCCCAACGTACTGCTTTGATCTGCCATGCAATTGGGTCAGCACTTGGGAAATACATTTCAACATCCACATCTGTGATGTGAATATTATACAGGAGATCCTAAATGTAAAACCTCATGGATCCTATGACAGATCACCCTGTCAAAACAACATCACACCTGCAAAGCCTTTAACTAGCACGAGGACCAAACTAGTCAAGAGCAAAAAAAGTCAGGTATCACTGTGCCAGAGTCTCATTTAATTAGAATAGCACAGGCCCACAGAAATCACCAGCTCCCACAGATCATTACTGGTTAAGAAAGCCTCTGTTCATTTCCAGAGCAGGATTATGCTGATACTCAGCTGGGGAGCTTTTAGGCCTTGTCCATACAGGAAGGTTTTACCAGAGTAATTTTCCTAGGGTAAATGAGCCTAAATGCTCATGCAGGTATCTGAGCAGTCAGTCTGAAACCCACTGCTGGTGTGCAGGGACCCATTTCTGGAGCCTGCAGGCAGTGAGTTGGGGGATGTATCCTGGGCCATGCAGTTGCACAGTCACTGCAGGTCTGCTGCATGCTTCTGAGGAGAAGAGCAGTGTGAGAGAGCTGTGTCCTGAATAGCTGCAGCCAGCAGCAGGTGTTGGCTAGGGTTCCCCACAGCCTCTCCCAAGGGTGTCTGCTGTATGAGAGGCTTCAAAGTATGTGCTCTGTTGTCCTTCCTCTGCAGGGCCTGGGAGCCCAGAGACAACTTTCAGTGCTGGGCAGCAGTGCAAAGGGTCTTACTTGTGCTGGGGAGATGGGGATGCTCTCCGAGATCTCAGCTCGGTGTGAGCGAGCAGAGAGGCCGCCCTGGGGAGACCTCAGAGGGAGCCTCGGAGAGACCACAGAGAGGTGAGCGAGGAGGAGAGGGACAGAGAAGCTGGAGAAGGAGGGAGCCAGTATGGGGCAGCAGAGAAAGCTTTGCAGTTCAGAGGGCCCTTAGGTAGGCTCACAGTGGAGGAGAGGGGTTGGCCTCTTCCCTTGTAACCCTCTAGCCCTGAGGGCAATAAGGGTACAGCCCTGATGGCTGAGGCTGAATTTTCTGGCACTCCCAAGGGATGTGAAGGATGGCTGTGGGGACACAGACTCCTGGATAGCAGGGGTTACTCATCAGGGCATCAGCCAGTCTTCCCACTCACACCCTTCACCTAGGAAGGACTGGGGAGATTCCCTGGCAGTGCTTACAGCCATCCCCTCAGTGGAGCACTTGCCCCATGCTGTCCCAGATGAGCTCTGCAGGCTGCTTTCAGTCCTGTATTCCCACAGAAATAATGGCAATGTGGTTCAGAGATTCTGTCCCAACCTGCCATACAAAGCTCTGACCTGACTCTTACGAATCTCACAGCAGCCAAGAAGTCAAGAAGGAACTCAGTTGGGTTTCTTTTAATCCAGAAGAGGTTAAAAATCAGACACATTCCTTCACCTCAGGTCACTTTCTGGGCTTTGCTCCCCCTTGTTCATCTCTGTGTTTTCTTCTCAGGGCAAGACCAGCCCTCTGTGCCTCGATAAGACCTTCTCCCCCTCCTTCCTTGGCCTACCTTGCCTTCCTTCAGGGACTGGGGTCTACTGGAGGCCTTTCACAGCCACCAAAGCAGGCTCTTTCCCCTGGAAAAAGCAAAATTTTTGTTTTGCATAACAAAACACAGTGAAGTTAGAGTGTTATTCCCATTTGCAAAAGTATTCTTGCCTTCCTCATTTGCTGAACTAGGATCTCACAATCTTGTGCATTTTAATTTCTACAGTGGGCACAATCCACAAGTTTGCCCTAAAAGTTACCTTTCAGGGATAAGTGGCTTTCTATGAAGGTTTTCACTGTCTTCTGATACTCATCTTCAGTCAGGTGGAGCTGGGCTACCTCCTTGTTCGATGAGCACTCTTCTGTCACTGTCCTCTTCTCTTGAGCAGGCCACTGTGCAGCAGACACCCCGAATCCTGCTTTATCCAGGTTCCTTGCAAACATCCTCCCAATGGAACTGTTGGACACAAGAATGACAATTGCTCTCCCTTTGACATCAACATTTCTCTCCGCGGTGCCGAAGGAGAAGAGGATAATGCAGCAGGTCAGGAACGCGATGGAAACGCACGCGAAGGCGTACAAGAGGCAGGAGAGGGTCACGGCGAGCACTAGGTCTGTGGCCAGCAGGAAGAGGTGCTGCAAGAGGAAAATCATCGTCAGGAGGATTAGCTGCTGCTCCTCGCTCTCAAGGGAGCCGAGGAATCTGCCAGGAGTCCCTGCCTGCAGCGCGCTGTTATAAAGCCAGGAGCCTTGCGAAATGTGCGGAGGCAAGGCAAAAACCCCGTGGGGAGATGAATCATTTTCTGGGATAGAGCAACAATGGGGATTTTCAAGCCACGTACGTTTTCGGGCAAAAGCAGCGCTGTGTTTGTCTTGGCTTTGCTGTGCACTTGGATGCTCTGCTGGGCTGAAATGTGAGGATTTGTTTTGTAAGGCCGTTTCATCATGTGTCATCTTTGGGGCCAGTGATGTACATAGGTTATTTGGAAGCTGACAGTTTCAAGGGATTTCTTCAAGGAGTGTGTGCGTAGCACTGGGAAACCATGAAGTTGAAATAATCCCCCATACCTGCTTGGCGCTCTGCAGCTCTTAAATTTGCCACTCTCCTACTGCTGTAACACAGGTGGTCTCGCTGAGTCTGGGCAGGGACCCAAGTGGGCACAGAAGTGGGAGCCCAGCCCTGTGTAAGCAGCTCTTGTTGTGCTGTAAAACAAGCCACCCTGGGAGCACTGTGCTGCTGGGCTCTAGGGACTGTGCCAGTGCAGGGGGGTTCACTCATATCAGAGACAAGAAACAAGCTGGGTGCTGAAGAAAGAACTTTTTTTATAATTGACAACAGAGATTTAAGGGAGGGTTCTGCTATTTCTCAGACAGGCAGAATAGTTCCATGGCACAGGGCACCGAGCAGGGCTCCCTGCTACAGCTGTGGCCTCTGCAGAATTCAGAGCCCAGTAGACTTGGGAGTGAGACCAGCAAAAGTGAATGCTGCAGCATCAAGACTCAGCTGACCTCCAAAAGTGGGTCAGGAGGGGTGCTGCCAGCTCTTCTTGTGCTTTCTCACTGAGGCTGGAGGCAAGGCCTTTCTTTCCCTTCTTGGTCATGGTGGAAGTGCTGCTGATCACCACTAAACCCTTAGCATCCAAACCTGCTCTTTAAATACTATTTTTAAAAAACTATTTCTTTTTGGTGTGGGTCCATGTAAAGGGTCCCCCCTCAGGCGGCGTGGTTGTGTTGCAGGTGGGAGTTGTGCACATTCCCTGTTCTAACTGGAAAGGCACTGGGAGCGTGGGACTGGCTGTCAGCACGACCCACACACGTTTTACTGGTCCTTCTCGTTCGTCCTCCCTGCGAACGTGCAGATCCCATCTGCTGGATCAATAGCGCTGTGCTGTCGCAGCCATCCAGCTCTGGGTGCTTTTGGGATGGCCTTGCTGTCAGCTGCACCCCAAAACCTGCCTGTGCACCCCACCCAGCATGTGTACAAACATGCAGAGCTTTCTTTGGAGTGGACAAGGGGAAGTAGCATCCAATTTGCTTTTTGGTGGCTCAGCAGCAGTGAGAGGCAGCAGGGCTGTGTGTATTGGGGGGGCTTATTCTACTGACGAAGTGCTTTTAAAAGTCTTTAAGCCCTTCTTGCTGGGAGACTGGGGCAGGACAAGGCCTGCAAAGAGTCTGTGGTGGAAAAGGACTGCCTGTGCTGCTTATTTAGCAGAAAGAGGTATCACTCCTCGTCCTGGCACAGGAGCCACGACTACAAATGCCTGTGCTTGGTGCTGACTGGGCTGGGAAAACACACGAGTCCCTCCCCAGCGCTGAGGACAGCACAGCCCTGGCCCTGCTGCCAGGCCTGGCAGGGAGAGTGAGTGGCAAACTCAGTAGCTGTGGGTGCCGTGCCTGAGGGTGGCAGTGGCCCTCCCCATCCATGGATCAGCAGGAGTGGGTGGCCCTGGCCAGACTGGTGTGTCTCACCAGCTTCAGGTGCGAGCAGGGCAAGCCCCTGGTTGATGAGGCCATACCTGCCAGGCTTTGAATTGGCAGCCTGAGCCTCCTGAATCCTCCCAGTCCTGGCTGAAAATGGTCCAAGACCCTTTTTGCTGCCAGAAAGGAAAAATTCAAAGCACTGCCTCTGTAAACAATGGGTCTGCACGCCCTGCTCGTTAGGTGTGCTGACAGAGCGTGAAAAGCCTCCACTCATGCAAACACTGGAGACTAAAGGTCAGCCCAAAAGGCAGCAGAAGGGGAGTGGAGGCACTGGCTCCAGTCTTCCCTCACTGGCCCCGGGTGTTTGGGTTTTGCCTGTCGGTGAGGCCGGTTGGAAGATTTATTTCCTCACTGTGCTTCCACGGTGATGGTCATGGGGAAGTGCCTTTCTGTGTGGGGTGCAGGAAAGATCAGCCCTTCACCTCAGATCTAGGGTCATTTTTCTAGGAAAAAAATAAAAAATTCTTGGAGTACTTGAACTTTTGAGTTAAAAAGAAAGGAATATTTGACAAAACTTACCTTTTCCCAGTAAATGCCATTTTTCATGAGTGCAGTGACACCACCTGTTGGCTGCCGGCGGGGCTGCAGCAGCGGCGCTGGCAAAGCTCCCCCCCCATTTTTGGGGACCTGTACCCCTCGGTGCCACCTCCCTTCATTTTGGGGGACATCTCCCCTTCTTTTGGGGACCCTCAGTATTTCTTTCCAGCCTCCTTCTAGGCTGACCCTTCTTGTCTTCCCCAGAAATCCTCTGGCTTTAAGAGGTGAACCACCAGCTACCCAGAACCACTGAGAAAATGATTTTATTTGTAATTTCTTTTCCCCTGAGGAATTATTTCTTTCTTCAGTGGTTCCTCTTAGTCAACAAATAAATATTAAAATGAGAGGTGCTAGTGCAGGTCAACAAAACACTACAAAAGTAGTGATGATTTTTTTTTTTTCTGTCTCCACTACTTCAGTATCCAGGAACAGTCAAGAGTCCAGGCTTGCCCTGGGTTTTATATTACCATATCCACAAGCATAAAGCTGTTTTGCCAGCTGGTGACCCATGGGGCAGCAGTGACACGTCCATTGGCCCCACTGTTGGCTGTCACCCAGTTTGGTGGTTACCAACCTATCTCCTCCAAGGGTTTTCCACACTTTTGCTGGAGATTTGGTGTCTGTCAACACTGGCTTGATTTGACCATGTGGTTCAAAATGCCTGTTCCATTCTTCTTTTAATCTTGTCAGTGCTGTTTAAGCTCTGTATAATTAGAGCATTACCTTAAATGTCTTTCAAGCAGGTCCTATACTTCTGTTTATTTTCTGTGCTCCTGGTGCTACTAAAGGAGCAATAAAGCAATGTTTTTCCTAGAAACCATATCCTTGAAGTCAGACCTCCATAAAAGTTGGAAGCTTTACAGAGGGCACCACAGGGCTTTGAGCCACTTGCTGAGGATCCAGGTCTGAGGTCAGTGCAGTTGTCATTTGGCCTCCCTTTTGCTGCCTGTATTACCATGGACATTTTAATTTTATGAATTAAATAATTTCAGTAATGTTTATGAATTAAATAATTTCAATATTGTTCAATTTGATGTTAGCTTTACAATGGCTTCCCTACATTTTTGGCTTATTTTTCTGAGGAAGGTGAGGTACAAATTCATTTGTGATTTGAAGTGCACTCAGGAGAGTTGTAGAGATTTGAGATCTCTACAACAAAAGTAAGTGCAGTGAGAGCCTTTGGTGGTCAGCAGCTCTTTGCAGGCTCTCCAGCAGCATGTGGGAGCTCTCACAAAACAGCTGCTTCTCTTTTTCCCCTTCTGTTTGATTGCAATCCTTATACCTGCATGGAAGATCACCAGGAAATTCAGTTCCTCACTGAATGAAAATTGTTGTTTAAAGCTACAGAATATTGTTTTGTTCCCAAGTGCAGGAATAGAGTTTAAATTTTGCTTTATTCCCTTTGTGTTTGTTTTCCTTTCTCTCTTTTTCAGTAGCAACATGAAAAGAGGTAAAATTAGACTTAAAAAGAGAGAAACATTGAAAGGAGTGAGGGAGAACAAAAGTTGCTATTTTTTTCATTTCCTTTCTTGTAAATTTTTATTGTTAGAAAAGTTGAGATGCTGGTTTGATTCCCCTTCAGTAAGTGAAGCAAAATGAAAACAATGACTAGCTAATGCTTTTAAATTTTCAGTTTGGTACCAGAAGCAGTAGTCAATGGCAATAAAATAGTTCTTTCATTAATTATCTGGCAGCTTAGTCCTACCTGACTCCTAGAAAACCTCCCTGTTGCTTATTAATGGATGAATCCAAATGTCCTGTGATGTTTGACACCACTTTACTATCCTGGTCATGAATCTAAAGAAGAAAACTACCAGTTTTCCTTTTTTTCTTTCTTTTAAACCTTTACAAAGGATATTCCTTTTTGATTCAATAAGATACTGACCTATTTACGTACAGATCTCATTAGATGTTCTGGTACTCTTCCCATTTTTCTTTTCTAAAGGCAAATTTCCTTTCACTTGAGGTTTTTTGCTCTCTGTTAAACATGGTTCAGTCACAGCCTGCTAATTAAGTGGAGCAGGATAAAATGAAGAATGCAGCTAATAATGAGAGGTGCATAATGTGTGGCCAGTGTGGCCATGTCACACAGCTGCACCACAAGAAGTTTAAGGGTACACAGCCCTCAGTGCCTGAAAACCAGTGTGTGAGCACATCATTATAGGGCATGGGTATCACAGGGTCAAACTTACATCCCACAGACAGCTTTAAATTATTCATTTGTTGACTTGCAAGCATTGACCTTTTCAGTTAAAATGTTCTTTTATGTCTTACATATAATTTCTTAGGGTTAAAAAAAAAGTTACTGTCTATAGAAATTTTTGAAACCTTCACAAATATTATCAGTCAGTTTGAGACCCCTAAGTTATAACAAAGTCCTGTGTTGATTAACTTGACTAATAAATACATTGCTAGAAATAGGAATCTTTTGTCTTCTCTCCGATTTTGGCAGGGGGTTTTGTAGCCACTGGGGATTTGTAGTAATGTTCTGATGGTATATATGCACATTCTTTGAATGTTTCTGTATTGGATCTCAAATCCTTGAAAAGGTCAGCTATTCCTGAAGCATAATTGCTTGCAGAAACAGTTTCTGTTGGGTCCTGGAGTTCTGAAAACCCAGCTGTACCTTTCTTCCTGCCTCTGCCCTGAGCTTTGCTCTGGCATCAACACCCAGCCTCCAAGGCCACCTCCAGATGAAGTGTTCCTCAGGACAGAGCCATAGGCTGATCCTCACTCCAGCCTGGGTCTCAATCTGCCTCTACTCTTCTGGCATCCACCCCTGGCTTCTTCTGGAGCATTCTCTGCAGCTCCCCAGTGACTTGTAGATCTGCATTTCCCCCTTTCTCTGAACTCCAGCTCTAGGCTGAGCCATGGGCCAAGGAGCCAGTGTTTCAGGTGGTTCCTTACAGCTGTGAAAGCTCTTCTAAAACACAGCAATGCATCTTGCTGAATTGTGGTCCTGGTTGTCATGGTCTTGTAAAATGATTTGGGTTGGAAGGAGCCTTTGGTGGCCATCCAAGGTCAGTCCCCTTCTCAGAGCTGATCCAGCTCTCAGGAGTTTTGTGATGACCTTATTACAGTAGCAATGCTGTGGGTCTTGGAAGCTCTCCATGTGAAGAGACATTCAAAATCCACCTGGATACAGAGCTGGACAACCTGCTCTGGCTGACTGTGCTTGACCAGGTGAGTTGGACTAGAGAATCTCATGAGGTCCTTTCCAGACTCAACTGTTCCATGATTCCTTAGGATCAGGTTCATGGCTATCAAGTATTCCCTGCATGTGAGTGGGTAACAATCCAAAGGGGGACTAGTTGGGAAAATGAAATAGTGCTGGAAAATACACTTTCCAGTGCTCTCTGCAAACATCCTGACCTGCTGACCTGGATGGCTGGTCAGGACCTCCCTTTGGGAAGTCAGCACAGTTTTACCCACAGCCCTCCTGTGCTTCATGGAGGTATCCCAGTCTCCTGATGAAGGACCTTGAGTCAGTCTCAGGGCATTGAGTTGGCACTGAAACCTGAAAACTCTGAAGAACAGAGACCTCCAGTGGAGATTTATCAAGTTTCACTTGACAGGAGAACACTAATGACTCTCTCTAGAAAACCAGGAGACTCAGTACAGGTCTTGAGAGCAGCAGAAATGCTACAGGCAGGAGTTCTTTCCACATTTTTAGGGTGATCTTATGTACCTGGCATATCTGTCTTGTTTGGGAATTAAGTCCCTGCCATAAACATTCTCAAGGTTTTATGTAACCCTGTCAGCAAGCAGCAGTTCACAGAGTGGAACAAAATTGTCATATTTATTAGGGGAAAAAAAGTACAAAATTCATCATGTGATTTGTTCATTTAACAAAATCACAGATTATTCAATGGTCTCTTAGTTGGATGAATGGAAAAATAAAATTAAATATATAGATAAAATACAGAATAATCAGAACGACTCTTCCCCATTTAGAAATGCCAGTGCTACTTTCTCTCCCTGGGTCAGCCCCAGCTGATTTAGCACCAAATTCCTAATGCCAGAGATCCCACGTTTCTCTACTGCCCCACTGGGCCCTTTAACTCCTGGCATCTCTCAGTTGTGGTTTGTAAGATAAAACAAATCCTTTTCCCATCATAAATCCTATATTAGTCAGTATTATCCTGCCTCTGCAGCTGAGAAAATTAGGTCAGACAGGAGAAATTACTTGATGGAGGCCACCAGGGAGCTTTGTGTCGGAGTGACAATTAGGGTGGAGGTGCCCTGGGATAATCAGTCGGGTTCTGATGTTTGCTGCATCCTTCCCATGCTGGGAAAAGCCAGTGGCATCACTTTTTTTTGTCCTTTGAAACTGCTGGGTGATGACAAAAATGGGTTATGTCTTGGGTTAAGCACACCTTTGAGTAAATTTCTTAGAACTGCCAAATAGTCCAACTCCCAAATTCCTTGCCTGTTCGACATTAATATTAATGCAGATTTTCTGACTTAAACACATGGGCTTTTCTTGAGTGTTCAGATACCAAATTGACTTAAGCCAGGGAAGAAACCATATTTGGGAAACCCTGAAAATCTTCTTTAATCAGAAGCTTTTTAAAATGCAGAACAAAAATATGAACTGATAATTTTCAAAATGGACACACTCTGGTTTTTGGCTTCCCATTCTTCTTCCCCAGCACAGTGATGGATGTGCATTCTGTGCTCACCATAGTCAGACTTTTCTTGAAGGTCAGGGGCTGAGGATTTAAAAATGCAACCTGACTGCAATTAAATTGCTCTTGCCTGCCAACACATTCTCTAGTTCTGTGTCCCAGCATAGATCAGAAATATTTAGGGTCTCTGTTAGAGGTTTGTCGGCCCAGAAAAGCAAAGGAAGCACCCTGCAGGAAACTGAGCAGGTAAAACAAACACTCTGCTTTGGATCAGCTGTTGCAGAGGATTCTTCCATACAAAATACCTTTTAATAACATCAGCCAGTTGCAAGTGTGTTAGGTGTCCTTTCCACCTGTGATGATCCAATGTTTTACCTGAATTACCTTCATTTCTGGTCTCTCTTTCAGAAGCATTCTGGGCAAGCTCCGAAAGTGTCAGTTTTAGAGAGCTGTCTGACAGCAATAGATTAGGGCCTGGTGAAGATGGTGTCTGTAAGGGTTTGGTTGTGGTTTAAATCCTCTTTCTCAGTATCCCAAGGATGGAGATTGCCTCTTCTCTGGGCTCTGCAGCCCTGGTGTAGCCAGTCAGTGCCCACAACCAACCTGGTGGCCCTCCACTGACATCACTCCAGCTGGTCAACCTCCTTCTCATCCAGAAGGCATCATGTGTCTTTTCCATATATACTTGCCTTGACTTAATAATTTCACTGGGAAAATCCTGATTGCTCCTGTATGGATGAATTGCAATCTTTCAGCAGTGTTTTTCCAAGCACTGATTTTTCTGGCCCTGCTCCCAGTCAGGCTTTGGTGCCTCCAGAGGGATTCAGCCAAGCGGCCTCCCTGAATCTGCAAGATACAGCTCATAGCCTCAGATAACAAACACTTATGTATTTTCATTTTGGTTTTATACTTTCTGTCTAAAAACATATGCTCCACTGCCTCCTCCTTGCAAAGGAGCACAAATCCCACTCCTGAAAGCCCGGTGTGCATCTCCCGAGCTGCTCCAAAGCCGGGCTTTCCGGGACTGTTGTCAGAAAGAAGGCCTCTTTATCTCCCTTCCTGTGTGGCCACTCTCCATCTGAGAGAAGGGCCAAGTGTAAAGCAGAGCACTCTGAGAGGCTTTAACCACGCTGCTGCCACTGTCCCACACTGCTTGGTGGGTCTGTTCCCAGGAAAAGTGCTGCTGGAGCCACATCTATCTGTCCCTCACATTTCTGTAAGGATTCAGCTCTCCTCAGCCTTTCATATTCTCCATTCCTCCTCCTGAAGTGTGTCTGGAGTTGACAGTGCTGTCTGGGAAGTGCAGCAGAGACAGAGACAAAAGACTCTTTCCATCTGGGTGCAAGGCTTGGCATTGCTCTGAGTTGCAGCACATCAGGTTTGGGCTTTGGTGCCTTGTGCCCAAGGGAAACTGACCTGGGCATTCCCCAGAGTGGCTTTCATTAATTACACTGCACCCAAAATGAGTAGCTCCACTCCTCTGTTGAATGCCTTTCCTTCAAAGCAAACCCTCCCCTGCCTGTTCAGGCAGTTCCTGATGTTGTGCCACAACATTATGCTGATAACTGTAACCACAGAAGCTGCCTCTGTGCTTCGTGGTTCAGTCCTTGACTGCTGCCTACAGCTGTGGTACAACCCACGTGGGCATTTTCAACGCCCCTAGAGCCCCACACGAGCTTTCCATGTGAGACTGTGCCATTCACAGGAGAATTATAATAAAATAGGTCTCTGCATCCTCTTTCTGCCCAGATTACCAGAGCTACCCCAGCACTGCCTTTAGATGGGAGAGCTTGGACAATGGTGTCTTAGCTGCCTCGAAGCTCAGATTGGAGGGCATGTTGTGGAACATCACAGAAGATAGGAGACAGGATGGATCTCTCTGGTTCTGGATCCCTTTAGCTCTGCAGATTTAAGCTGGGTCAGTTATAATACAGCTTGAAGCAGAAAGATGAAAGAGCTGCAATTAACATCATCAAGCCCATATTTTCTTAGGAACAGCAAATGCAAATGTTAATGTAGACAAGCAAAGACCTCTCCCAACCTCTGTATGTGCTGAAAATTTAGCAAGCACATCAATAAACTGTTCGTAGAGATACTCGTGAATATTTTTGTATTTTAGCCTTGTCATCAGCAGCTTTGCAGATAATTATGTTGTGTGAAATGATTACTATAGAATGAAAAAGCAAGCTCCAGGGTAGTTTGTGGCTGTTCATTTTGCAGTGATATGAATGATGGTTTTAATCAACAGGTCTATGTGATGGAATAAATTCCAGTGTCTCATCATTGCTCTGGGTGCAGGCTGTTTTCACCAATAACTATTTTTTATAACCAGAAACAGCTCCTGCTGAATCCCAGCAAAGAAAAGGACACATATGCTGTACATGAGTACATTGTGCTTTATGGCTGACATTTCTAAAGCTACACAAACAATCTGGATGCCCAGATCCCATCAGTATTAATGGGGACAGAATAACCAAGGCCTTCATTGCCCTAAGTGGAAAATCTATGTAGAGAGTGCTTAATTCAAAGTGTATAGAGCTCAGCAGGTAGGCTTCTCTTGATATCAAAAGATATTAAACCTGGCCTACATCAAGAACTTCAGAGAAAGCATCAGCCACTTCACACCCCAGCCAAGGGCTTTCGGAGGTAACCCAACTGACCTGACACTATGGGAATATTGGAGAGGACTCAGACAGCTGGGCTGGGAGCAAACAACCTCTCCTGCTGAGAGTCCCAAAGTGCTGCAGCCCCTGCAGCCTGCGAGGTGTGAGCAATTGCTGCAATTGCAGCGATTTCAAGAGGACTTGTGAGGGTTTGGTAGCACAAGCTGCAGCAGCTGTGTCAGGGCAGGGACTGCCATCAGCACACTGAGAGAGGCAGAAAAACCCAAGTCCTTCCTCCACCTTCCTCTTTACCCCAGCTGGCAGCAAGGCTGTTCCTTAGCAAGTGGCATGGCCCTGGCCAGGCTGTGTCCATGCCCACAGAGGTGCCAGCTTCTCTGCAAGCCGATGGATCTGGGTCCTCTGTGGCCTCAGTCACCGAACTGAAAGGCAAACTGAACCCAGAGGCTGTCCCCAGGTAGCTCCTGGATGCTCTCCTGGGCACACTACTCAAAGTCCTTGTTTTGCTCAGTACTGAGCTGTTAACTTGGGCCTTTGCTGTTTGCCTCAGCTGGTGCTGAGCACCAGTGACAGCAGATAATCAGAGTCACTCACAGAGCAGCCATTACATGAGTGGGCACTGGTTAAAGCCAGTCTTAGGATTGTGTACATGTGAGCAGAGTTACAAAAGTGACCAGGCTCTCTTGGCTCTTTTAGCACTTCCCGTGTTCCCTAAAGATTGTTCAGGCATGATCCAAAATTGCTATATAATGTCTATGCTTTAAAGCCAGACAAAATCACTACACTGTATTTCCCAGCCCTTTGCCTAGGATGTAACCTGGACAAAGGGCTGGGCATATTCCACTGTGTAAGGATTTGTTCAGTTTTGAGCACAGGTCTCCAGCAGCCTCAGTGAGCTGTGCAAAATTACCTGGAGGCTCAGTTTCAGCCCTGCATTTGCAAGCAAGTGGACTTTGGGGGGAGGAGCAGGGGAGGTGTTATTCAGTTGTCTGAGGTACTAAACCAAGATTCTTTGGCTGAATTGCCATGCATCTGACTCAAAAGTTGGTTTTCATTTGCTAACCTTTCAAATGTATCCATCTGTAATTAAATATAGCATCTCCACCAAATAGAAGGGTACCTCACATACAGGTAAAAAATTGGAGCTGAGTATGTATGGTATTTATGTTGGATTTCCAGTGTCTGATGCTCTAACTTTAGCATTTACTTGGTTGTTTGTTCTGTTTTTACTTTGTTTTCCTGGCAACTTGAGCTCTTGGGTAGAAACTAGAATGCAATTAAGCATGCAAAGAAGTGGACTCCAGGTATTTGAAATACTATCAACTGTGTTGAATACAAAAGCAAAACCCAGGCTTATCAAACATGTTTTGTACTCAGTGCTGTGTTATTGAGTAAGGATGATGTCACCCGAAGCCAGCAAATTGAAGTGGTTTATGGTCTCCATGTTCTGCTTTTACAACCAGCAGCTCTCTGCCTTGTCCTTCATTTCAGTTACTGGAAATAAATGTCTTGGGTTTCCAGCTCCAGATTTACTTGTTCATTCAAAGCTAAACTAGCAAAGCAAGGAGATGCTGTATCTGCTGCAGTCCCTTGTACTTCACCAAGCTCCAGAGATGAAGGCTTATCAGATGCCCCTTTATTTTTTCCTCCTTGGGACAGGATTCTTAAAGGCTGGTTTTATGAAGGCCGAAGTCAGATACATTCAGAAAAGGTTAATCATTCACTGGCACTGTAGTTAACAGCCTGGGAATGGAGACTAAGGAAATTTGATGTTGACTTTCTGGGGTGCTTTAAATGTTCTTGAAAACTTTCTCTCTGGTCTTCCTGAAACCTTCCCTTCTTGTTTACAGTATCTTAAGGATTTTTCAAAGGATGAATAAAAATTCAAATTCCTTAGGAAGGTAAATCTAAGGAAAAATATAGAAAAAGAACTGGTGTAAAACTGAAAACTGTTCACCTGGGAAACAGAAAAAGAAATTGTACTTTAGCATGCAATGCATGCCTCATTGGATTTTACTAAATTGCCCTTGCTTTAGTACTGAGTCGCAGGAGAAACACAGCATTGCACAAAGCAGGTAGGATCAGAAAGACTTGAAATGATTTCTGGAATAATAAATTCACAGAGACTAAGATGCATTGTGCCAGCCTAATTATCTTGAAATACTGCGGGTAAATCAATGGACACACACTTAATGTTTAATTGTAGGGACCATCTATTACTTCCACTGTGTGGGCCAAGTGCTGCTCTCACTTGCAATTAATGAAATCTTACTACAGGCAGTAATTCTGTGTGAAATGGGCAGCATTTCAGCACTCCTTTGACGATACATGTTGTGACAGAAAAAAAAAAGCCAAGATCAGAACACGTGGCTCTTGCTTTCCCACCATTGACCTAGAGGTGGCATTGCAAAGAGCTCCACAATGAAGAGCAGATGGCAGCAGCCAGACCACTAAAGAATTCCAGTAAAGAAAAGAGTCCATGCTCATTCTGAGTGGTTTTCCAGAAGGAAAGGACCTCTTGGGTCTATATGGGCTCAGGTGAGGTTCTGCTATCCAAAATCAATCAGCATCTATGGCAAATAATGGCTTTTCTCTAATTCACTCAGAATTCTTCACCTTGGCTCTTACCTGCTGAGTGCCAGGCTTAGGCAGTGCTGGGAATGTGGATTCCTGATCCAGCTGAAAGGGGTTTAGGAAAAACTGAGTGTCGTTCTCAACTTGGGGGAAGCAGATTCCTCTGCTTTGTCTTCTCCGTGGCCCTCATTTAGAAATGACCATTGTAGACTTTAAATTGTGGCTCGTTCCATTCAATGCTTGGCATCCTCAGGGGTATTTGTGTGTTTTCCAGGCAGAACATTGTCATAGCATTTGTTCCCAACTTGCTTCTAGGTTCTTGTCTGGCTACCTCATGAAAAGGATCCAGGTTTTGATCTGGAAGCTCTCAAGAGCAGGGATTGCTGTCTGTGCATTCTTTATATGACTGGAGGAGAAAGTGTGTTAATTTTATGTCTCTGCTAAAATCTCTCAGCACAGGGTTCACCCTGTCCCAGAGCATGCAAGTGGTGCAGCATCACCACGCCTGGGCAGCAGGGGCTACATGAAAATGCAATTCACAGAAGAACATTATCGATCCAAGGAACTCTTTAAAGGGAGCACGTATTGTTTAGGGGATTATCCAAAGGTCCCACTTCCATCGTGCCCCCTTTGCTATGTTCTGATGTCGGAGCCACCTAAACTTCACCTGTCCCCATCTTTCCTTTGGGTCTGTGGTGCACTGGAGACGTCCTGCCCTAGAGATGCCTCTCCTGTTGCATCCATCCCCTTCCCAGTGCTGTTCCCAGCACCCCCGCCCTCTGCAGGGCTAAATCCCCTGGGACGAGCCAGGCGCGCATCGCCTCTCCGGGCAGCGCACCCTTTCTGGGGAGGGGGGAAGGAGGGAATCTCCCGTTGCCATGGCAATGAGCCTTCGGGATGAACATTCTTTCTGTGAACAGCAATCCAAAGCTTAAAGCAATGCCGCTGCCTCCCAAAGCTTATTAGTGCCCCGCGTAAACAGAGCTGGGCAAAGCCTCGAGAAAATAAAGGGGCGGGGGGGAGCCGGTGCCGCGGACCCTTCCCCGCTCGGGCTTCGAGCAATGGAAGGCGAGCGCTTTGTGCCTCTTTGTTCCCGGCCCCGGCACAAATCAAATCCGGCCTCCCTTCCCCCAGCAAAGCTCGCGCTAAGCTGGAGCACACTGGAGCGAAAACGGATTAAAAAGAAAAACCATCCTTGCTGCAGCAGATGAAGAGGGTATAAATCAGCGAGATGGAGGGTGCTCTGCCCCAGGGCTGGGCTCGCCGCTGCTAATGAGGGGCTTAAATCAAAGGTGGTCGGGGGGCCCGGGGTGTGCGCCCCCCCCTGCTCTGCGTTCTGGAGCTGCAACGCCGGCGGCCGAGAAGGGCAGCGGCCAAAGCCGCCGTGGCCGCGAGTGTCCAGGGGCGCGGGCCGGGCCGGAGCTGCCGCTCGCCACGCTGGAGGGAGCTCCTGAGACGGCAAAGGTGCCGTGTCCTGCTCCAGCCCTCCCACGTCAGACCCCAGAACGGTGGAAACAGAAATATTTCAGGATGCTTTTAATAGCTGATGTTGGCAGACAGGTTGTTTCTTTTTAGATCTATGAAGAGTTATATTTTTTTCTCCTGTGTAAATTAGTCTTATGTAGGTTGTAAACAGCCTATTTAGGTCTTGAAAAGTTTTTTAAGGTTTTTACATGCAAAATCTGACTTTCTTGGAGCTACGTGACTCTGAGAGCTGGGGAAGTGAATTTTCAGGTTGAGGGTGACACAGCATTATGCCAATTTAATGTCAATTATCTTTCTCCCCATCAGCTGTCCCACAAACCAGGGCTGGCACAGAGTGCAGGGTGGGAATGGGACTTTCAGCCAGCCCTGACAACTAAAAAAATAGAGTGAAAAGTTGGAATAAGTGAGCACAGCCCTGTCGATGAGGCAAAGTGGGAACTGGGACATGCTCCTTGCTGTGGGTTGGCTCAGTGTGGCTGGTGTCAATGTCCACAGGTCACCTGGCAAAAGCATCCCCAGAAAGAAGGGGCTTCTTGCAAGCATGGGTGGAAAAGCAGCTGGGCACTGGAGGACTGGGGGAAAGACTACAATAAAACAAACCTGCTTGCTCTGTGTAGGCTTTGGCAGCCTTGAAACGTGGGTTAAAACTGGTGAAAGCTGCCCAGAGGTGAACGCTGAATAAGGACACGTGAGCCCGTATCTTCCTTGAGCTGGTTAAAGATTGACTGTATTTTGGCACTTTGCCTCAGTTCTTGTTTCTATTTGCCTCAGCCACTGAGTGCTGAGCAATGATAACAAACCCAAAAGGCTCCATCCTTTGTGGAGGGGGTGTCTCCAGAGCACCCGGGGCAGTGAGGCTGAGAAGGGCTTACAGTGCTTGTACCATGGTGGGAGACTCCAGATAACACCACAACAATGCCAAAAGGGGGGGAGTGACAGGGGTTTGGTTATAAGGTGTGATCTGTAACCAGAGTTGGATGTGATGCTGAAGGACCCTCGAGCACAGACAGTTGGGCATGGTGTTCCTTAAAGGCTTTGAAATACAAACAGTCAGGACCACACTCCCCAGAAAATGCAGGGTTTGTCCCTGGTGGTGTTGTGCCAGCAGAAATGGATTAAGGGAGGATTCCCTTATTTGGGAAGGGGGGGACTCCTTAATCCCCAAAGCCTGGATTTAAAGATCCTAGAGAGAGTAATCACAGGCAGTGGATTAGCATCTGCTGGGGAGCCTGGCAGGAGAGGGCAGCGTGGCACTGCCAACCCCAGAGTTGGTCCTCACCCTTTTTTGTAGCTCCTCTTCCCAGGCCAGTCTCTTAGAAATACTCACTTGGAAACACAAAATTCACAGAAAGGAAGACATCAAAAAGAGCGTTTCCTCGAGTCATGGACGATTTCCTGCAAGTGAGAAGTGTGTAAAACATGTCTGGGGCAGGTGACAAATGATGGCAGGGGTGTGGTGCGTTGTTTGTTTGTTTGTTTTTACAAGCACCTTTAATATTGCTCTGCAAGGCTTCTGCCATCACAAACTGAGTCAGAAGAAGAAGAGGAGGAGATGCTTGTCAGTCAACAGAAACTAGCTGGTGTAGGGCCATCCCCGTACTGCCCAGAGGCGTGTTGGCCTCCAGCCATGCAAGAAAACCCATAGTTAGTGCCTTGTTTGTGTGGGAAGCCTGGAAAACAGAGTTTGTGGCAGTATGGCCCTCATTTGTTACTTACTGTGGCTCAGCTGTCAGGGAGCGGGACCATGCTTTTCTCTGAGAATGCCAACCCAGTCTTTTCAGTAAAGTCTGACTTCTTTTGCATTCAAAACAAACCTTGAAACATGCAATTTCCATACAGATATAGCACAAATGAAGTATTTAGCTTGGCTGAGGCATATTTCCCCTGGGAGATCTTGCAGGAGAAATGGACCATATTGGCTTTTCCAATTGGCCTTAGGTACTGCTGCAGCAGCACATGAACTCAGTGGTGTGTGCGTTTATCTGGCAGCAGGCAGTTGCCTCAAACACAGTGAGGATCAGCTCCCCAAGAGCTTCAGCATTTCAAATTTCAAATTGTATTATTTATTCAGACAGGATTTTCTGGCAGCAAACCTCCCATCCTGTTTTGCATCCTCTGTAGTCAAGAGGCAGGATGGAGATAGGCTGATGGTGCCCAGAGCATGGCCTGTGCTCCGTGGCAATGTCCAGGCTCGGCTGAGCTGGGTGGAGCCATCGGGCAAGAGGCAGGCAACCCACCTCGGGCAGGGCAACTGGAGCTTCAGGCCCTGCTGCACGTTGCCTTCTTGGCTGCATTCTCTGACAGCTCCCTTTGGGCAATCCTGGGTCAGCTCCCTGCCCTCTGATAGGGCTGGTGCTGCTCTACCCCAGCCTTGCAAGTGCAGCCCATCAGCCACCTTGGCTCTCAAGTAATGATAGGATCGTCTCCCTCTGCCTTTCCTTGCTCAGCTGAGGGTCGCTGTTGCCTCCTCTCCTGCCATCACACCTGCTCAGCCACACTGTTGAAGTGGATTTTTGTTCTCATGCCATCAATGCATCTTGGGAGACTCTGCTCTGCCAAGAGAAACAGGGCACATCTACCCCTGGAGCAGAGCAGAGGAACACCCAGGTACTGTCTGGCAGAGGAAGCTCCATCAGCAGGTTACCCACTCCCATACTTGGATGCTGCTGGGAGAGGTGTCACATGCTCCAAGTTGACAGACCTGCAAAACTGTGGGGTTGTCTGCCTGCTTTCTTTCCCTCCTGTGCTATCTCTAATTGAATTTGGATAGTAGAGGGGTTTCATAAGAGACTGTGCCACTGCTCTGGAATACCCACTCCTATAATTTATCCTTTCAATTTATATGTTGCCAAGGAGCTAGCTGTGCTCACACCCCCCACACCCCCCCTTAAAGAGTGAAAATCCTTTCTGTTGTTGAAAATTGACTGTGTGCAAGTCTCTGAGGACCAGCACCAGTTTGTACCACGCACCAAACAGGAGCAGTGGTCTGAGTCTGGTTGGTAAATCAGGTCACTGACATGAGCAAGGCAGGAACAGCAACCTGGTGCTACTCTCCCATCTGTGCTCAGAGGAGACACAGAATGGTACCAGCAGAAGGGCTGCAGGGAGAGAACAAGGTGTCTTGGCAAACCTGTGTTATGTAATAGTGAAGAGCAGTCTTTGTTTCCAGCAGGTTGTTCTCCATCGCTCCCATGTAGCCATCAGAGTAATTGCAGCATCCAGGCTGCTCAGAGACATAATGCCCAAGAATAACAGCTAATGGGGAAGGGTGGGAGAGAGAAGATGAACAACTTTTTATTGCTGCCATATGCTTTAAATCCCTTCAGCTCTCTTGCTATAGCCAAAGTTAGGATTTTTTTTTTCCACTGGCAATTTTAATGCTGTTTTAAAAGAGCAAGATTAGCCAAGGCAAGGAAGTAACTGCCTGCCCACCCCTGGGATGCCTTCCTGCTCCTGCCTGCACTCAGCATCTCATCAACTCACCCTGCTGACTTCAGGCACCTTCCTGGTTTTACCATCTTGATCAAATCAAAGAATGAAGAGTCCTTTGCTTTGAACAGAGACCACCAAGATAAACCCAGGAGTTGTTCTTCAGATGTCAATGCATGCCTGGACTGCTGGAGAGCACCCACAGACAGGGAGGAGATGGATCACAGCCCATGGGGGAGAGGGCAGTGCCTGAACCTGCTGCACTGGTCTGAGCATTCTGCAGACCCCTTACCCTGGCCAGCAGAGGCTGAAGCTGAGTTTTCAGTCAGGGCACTGATGGGGATGGAGGGAGGGCAGACTGGGCAAAGCCATGATCCTGTTTGCTCTGATCACTAAAGGTCACAAGGTGTCTCCGTCTGTCAGGGGGAGGAAATGAACTCTGGTATCTTCAGCAAACTAATTTCAGGCTTGTACTGATTCCTCTTTCAGTTTAATTTAATCATCTTTGGTGTCTGATTCTACAAACACGGCTTTGTACTGCTAAACCTTTGCTGCATATTAGCTGAGAGGCAGCTGGAATTTGAATTTGATTTTGACTATAGTGAGAAACCTTATATTTAGCACTTGGCAAATCTCTCAAATGCAGAAGCACATCAGTTTATAAATGCAGGTTGCTTTGATCAGTGTAATTTTGGAGGCTTAAGTATGAGACAGAGAATATAGGCTGGGTACTGATACTCATAAAGGAGCAATAGAAAAGTATTCTACCAGGTGACTGGAATTATATTACTCTACAATATTAGCCTGCCTAGAATTTGCTGCAAGGGATTGTTTGTAATACAAAAGTGCTTTGGGTTACAAAGAACTTCCAGTGCAGTCTTTTGTAGCCTGCAATATAAGGGTCAGGTACAGAAGCACATTCCCTCAGGTGAAGGGACTGAGGAGAGCCAAGAATGGCCAGAGCTGGACTGACCCAGTGATGCAGACCAGGAAATGAAAACCAGCTGAAATAGCAGTGGGATAAACTGCCTGCTTTCATTCCTCTTCTCTGTTGGACAAAACTCCTGCTGGCTTCTTTGCCATGTAGGATGCCAAACTAAGAGTCACTCTTGGCATTAAAACACGTGTAGGATGCAGGGTTTTGCCATATGTTCTAACAAAAGCAAGTACTTTAGTTTGCAGCTTGGGGCTGGGGCTGGAGACATTCCCAGTGATTGCCTCTTCCGAGAGCTCGTGTCCCTCTGGAACCTGTCCTGTTCCACAAGGAGCCACCTCTGACCGACTTCGCAGCACCTCCCACAGGCACGGGGACCCAAGTGCTGCTGTAAATTCTGCAGTGCTCCCTGGACATCCCTGGGGCCTGGTTTTCTTTTGGAGCCCCTGTTAGAGGGAAGACTGCTTGGAACCTGCAGGGTGGGGAGCAAGGGCTTTTAACAGCTGGGAGGCTCATCTGTGGGCTTATTGCTTCCCAAGAAAGACTTGGATTTTTAGAGAGAGGGTTCCCTTTGCATAAGCAAAAGTGATTGTTTCCAGAACTTAGGAGTACATGGTTTTAAGGAGCTCAGGTTCTGCTCCCAGCAGAAAGAGAGAAGTAGCAGCAACTTTGCTCTTCATATTTTCATGGGCAGAACAGGAAATGGAGCTTCAATGAAAATATTATCACCGGTGTTGTGGGCATGACAACAGCGTTCACTGTGTCCCAAAAAGCAGTAAGATGAAGAGGTGACCCTTCCTATCTCTTCTGCCAGCTTCTGGCTTCCAAGAAATACCCCATCACTTTGATTTATCGACATAAGGCAGTTAATTTTTACAACCAGCCAACCCTGTGAGATCTTCTGAAACAGAAATGAAACTGGAGTCTCCCCACCTCATGTGTGTGAGGAAGGAGCAATATTTTCAAAGGGCTGTTGTGTGATGGTGCTCTGGGACCTCAGCTCTGCTGGCTGCTCTTTCTCTGCTTTGGGGCTGTGGCTGCCTCTACCCAGATGTAACTCCTCCGGGAGTTTCACCAGGAGATCTCCACGACTGCAGGGTTCAGCCTGTGCCAGTCCCCAAACCCCCCAAGCCAGCAGAGCCAGCCGGGAGGCCGGAGCACACAGGCACAGTGGGAGAGGTTACTGCCCTCTGTCAGAGCTCCTCCCAGCCCGCGATTCCTTCTGCTCCCCAGCCCAGCCGCAAACGTTATTCCTGCGCCATGGCTACAGCGAGAGCACGAGGGATTCGGTGCCTCCTTCGGGCCGGCGGCGGCTGCAGCAGGAGCCGCTTTGTGTCCCGGTGCGGAGCGGAGCGCGGCCCAGTCGGCAGCGCCTGCGCAGGGACACCGAGCTCAGGGCAGGGACTGATGCACAGCGGGGCCAAAACCGATTGACGGATTTGCAGGTATGCTGCTTAGCTTCCTCTGGGTGACTTAAGAGAAGTGAAAATATCTTCTGCTGGAGGAGAATTAGAGTATTTGTATACTTGGCCGGTTTTGAGCGTCTCTTTTCCCCCTCTAGCTTGACCTGATGTGTTCAAAAAGAAAAAAAAAAAGGTATCAGTTAATCATTCTGGAAATGTGCACAGATGCATTAAATAAATAGAGTTTTCTGTGGCTCTAACAGCAGGCACAGGAAAGTTCTCAAAATTGTCAAGAGGTTCTGCTCTCTGAAAATTGCAGCCCTGACTAAGATTATCAAAGATACGATGCTGCTAAAGTAAGTGCTGGGGCACTCTGATTTCTACCTGAACTTTTGGCTTGTTACCTATAGCAGAACTTCCCAGGAAGTATGAAATGTAACCTTGAGGTCAAACAAGAACTTTTTGGAGCAAGGCTATTTTTACTTCTCTCTCTTTCATGTAGGCAAACATGTGCAGTGCAGACCATCAATCCTGATGAAGTGCCATTGTTTAATACTGAAAAAATGCACATTTGATCTAGTTTGCATTTCCTAAAAACTGTGTTATTGATTTGACAATATATTTTTCCTCAGAAAAAAAAATCTGCAGTTATTTATTCATTCTTGCCCCTTGGAGAGCTCGCTACCATCTGTTTTTCTTGGCTTTGCATTACCTTATTTTTTTCCACTTGTTCTTTTCCCACTGTGCACCACTGAAGGACTATACTATACATTATCTCATAGCCAAATTATGCAGGGTATTGTAAACATGTTGTAAACTTTGCCAGCTGCAAAGTCAAGGGCTTTGAGAGATCTTGCTTAGCACTGGAAATGATCTTTGAAGAAAGAAGGCAGCCTTTTGGAACCAGATTTGCAGGGCAGTGTGACACAAAAGTGTAATAGTGCTTTTGCAAGATGCCAAGGGGAGGAAAAGGAGCAAACACATTTGTTCATGGATCCCTATAACTTTATCACAGAGGCCAAGAAGTCCCTGAACCAGTAGCTGCTCAGCACCCACTGATAAGACAGAGCAGGGCCCTGTGTCCTGATGCTGGGGACCTGCAGGCTCTGGCAGGGGGAACAGGGATTTGAGCCTGGTACAGTTCCACGCTGCTGTCCTTTCAGGCAGCACAGGACCGTGCTCAGGGCAGATCACAGGGCTGAAGCTCCTGCACGGTCCCAGAGTTATCCCTGGAGCCGGGGCAGCCATGTCCTTTCAAGCAGCGGGAAGATGCAAACTGCAGAGCATCTTGTGCTCTGCCTTGCAGCATTGCTGCCCATTGCTGCCCTCAGAAATATGAGTAGAAGGGGAAGAATCATAGGTGTGTGAGGATAAGTCTGTGTAAATATCCCTAGCTATAGATCTTTGTGTATCTTTTGCTCATTCAACAGTAAGAATGTTGGCAGCAGCAATATGAGGCACACCAGAAATCATGCCTCAAAAAGGTACGATAACTTTAAACCCCCTTTATCAAATTTATCTGTTCTCTTTGTCTGTCTTCTGGTGACTGATCTTGGTACAGTGAAGGTCATGTCTTCAGGCTTTCATCCCATGGTACACTTCCCAAAAGGGCAGATAGCTCTGTGAGAGACACCACTCACACCACTCGAGCCCAAGAACGGGGAGTGCATGAGGGAGGACTGAGCAGCACGGAAATAGAGGTTACTGGCACCCTTGGTAATAGAGAAGCTGGCCTTGGGGCTGTACCAATGCACTCCCAAATTCCTTGAAGAGGACTAAAAAGAGATGTGGATTATAGGCCCACAGGAAGAGCCCATTTCAGTGGATGGTGGACAGGTAAAATGCCTGTACAGGTAAAAAATAGCTGTACAGGCTGATGATACATGTAGAGCCCTCAGAAATGCAGTTTTCTACATTCACTATAAATTCATAATGAATGCTTTTGTGCTTGGACTTTGACTGACAAGGAAAGCAAAGGCTTCTTAAGTTTAGAAAAGATCTGAGGTGTAGTTATGAGAGCAATTGTTCTGTTACCAGAGGAGTGGCCCTTAAACAGCATTTTGGGAGGAGGTCAGGGGCTGCACGGGAGCACGTGGGGTTTGGGTTGGCAAAGGCCCACTCCACTCAGCATCCTTCAGCCAGCCTCCCTGTGCAACAGCTCAAGCCCTTAAAAGGCTGCTGCCACCAAGACCAATAGCTGGACAGGGTGTTTGTCTGCATTATTTAGGGAATTCAAACCTGTCTTTTTAATTATTCCAGCAATACTTCATCTTCGTCTCCAATGGTTAGCAACAAGGATCACCAGTTCAGCTGTACTTACATAATGTGGCTGTGAATATCCTGTGACTTATTGCCCTATCCCTGATCTTTTCACAGGGTTAAGAGCTTAGGGGCAAAGAACTGCTCGGCTGGGTAAGATGTATTTCTTTTTGCAAAGGATGGATGGTGTTTTGTCAGCCCTGGAAATATTCTTGTGAAAGTTATTTCTTCTCTACAGAGTCTTTTATTACTATTATGGGCTTATGTTCATAAGCTTGCACTCTCATTAAGGGGCACAGATTTAAATAAGGGGCTTTAATCAACAATTTTCATCATGATTTAAATCAGCTAGCAGGAAACACAAAATTGATTATTTAAATTAATCTTGTTCTTCACTTGTAGTTTTTAATTATTTTCCTAAGGAACAACTGATACTTCCTCACTGGAGCCTGGTACTCTTTTTTCACTTATGATCAAGATATGCTATTACCATATTTATTTAAGAATCTGCATATTAAGTCTAAAGTTACTTAAGAATTTTCACTTATGTGCCAAACTGATGACTGACGCCTCTACTCCATGGCTTATTTTAATATTTGTGTTAAGGTGCACTGCAGAAAAAAAGTAACATACATTAGTTACTGTGCTCTAATTTAAATCACATGCTAATCTTAAATCTGATGGAGGATTGGGGCAAGGGAAAGAGCACAGTTATCAAAACTGATTCTGCATTTGAAATGGACATTTTGAACACAGGAAATGTTACCTTTTTGACAGCATCTTGACAGTTTCTAGTCATCAAATCCTTACAAAGACTCATATAGGGGAAAGTGCAATCTCCTGTTTCCTCTTTGTTTCCAATCCCTGATGGTTTCCTCAAATTGGAGTGAACTGAAGGAGAGAGAATTTTTCTGTGCATCTCGAGAAGAAATGGGTCTGTAGGAAATGGGCTCAGAGTCTCAAGAATCTCCTGATCCATTTGGTTCAGCAAATACTTCAGCTACTGCAGTGGCTTGACTTAATCTAAAATTTGTAGGGGTTAATTGCTATTTATTATAGTATTACAATGAAACTTAGTCCATAATTTTTAATGCCACTGATTCAGGTTTTAAAACAAAATTATCAAATTTTAAACATATAATGATATATTTTAAAAAAAATAATCCTGTGCTCTGATTTTTCTGGGAAAAAAAGGACATTTTGCATTTTAATCTACCTTTCATTTGCATGAACTTTATCTCAGGGTGGCCACAATGACTTGAGGAGCCATATTTCTGATTCATACCACTGTGTGTAAGAAGAAAGCAAAACCAAAATGAACCTTTTTGGAAAAGCTTTGGGGTAGACCTGTGCATATATACATCTGTTTTTCAGATTGAAGGGATTAGATGGTCAAATTCATCCTTTAGGTAATTCAGCTACTTTGGTGGAAAAACTAATGTCCAAGTTAGAGACCTGCTTTCTTGTTGGCTTCAACCATCAAGACAGAGAGTCCAGCACTCTCAGGAATGCACAGGATGGGATTTTCCTCTGCTGATGGATGCATCAGCCTCCCTTCAATGTGATTCCCAGCAGGTCCACGTTACTGCAGCTCTGTGCCACCCCTTCTCCCAGCACCTCTTGGGACACGGAGGGATTGTTGCTCCCTCCCTGCAGTGCCTCTCTCCTGGTGCTGTAGTTTGGCAGCCACTAGCCCATTTTGCCAATTCCCTGAGACAGTTTCCTCCAAATCACACTTGAGACTAAAGACAAAACAGCAAAGGCTTGATTTCTTTTTATTCCCCTGCCAGAAGCCATTTACCATGCCAAGATGTGACATGCAACACCTTGCATTACAGACACACATCATTCATGCTGACTCAGAGCAGGGAAAGCCTCACTGCCTTGTCCCACGTTATTTCTGGTCTGATGCACCAGGGGAAGGCTTCAGCTTTGTGGTGTGGTTTAAAACCCAAGTTGTTGGGTTTTTTCCTTAAAGTTTTAGCCTGCCTTGGGTTTTTTTGGGGAGAAGTTGTTTGTTTGGGGTTTTTACCAGAAGCCTAAATGTTCTTCAGTAGCTGCTGATTCCAAACGATGCTTCTGGCTGCAAAACCTGCTGCAAAGAAATGGAAACACGAGCAACAGAGTAACTTCAGTGGCACACACCCAGGGTGACCCCAGCCAGCCTGTCTCTGAATTTCAGATCTAGGAGGTCAAAATTACGGGTTTTGAATAACTTCATGCTGTATTTGGGCTGAGTTTGTCTGTGCCCAATCTCCCTCCCAGCAAGCAGAGTGGCCCCAGTGCCGTGGGCAGGTGCTGAGGCTGGAACAGGAGCTTTGCCATCCCAGCAAACACTGACACCGTGCGCTGTCCAGAGCCGAGGGAGCTCCTCTCATCTCACACCGCTATGCAGAGCAGTGATGGAGGTGAACATAAAGGTGGAAGCAAACATTATGGGCAATGGAAGAGCACATTTCTGGTGGATTTGTTGGTTTTGTTGCCACTAATGTAGGGGTGTTCATATGTGCAAAAACCTATTTAGACCTCAGGTGCCTTAGTGCTGTGAGAGCCTCAGCCTCTGCACCTCCCTCTGCCTGGCCCAGAACCTCTGCCCCACACAGCTCCAATGCATCTTTATCTTCAAGCTGTTCCTGTGGAATCCTCTCTGCTCCTGCCAATACAGGGTGCATGTTAATGCAAATGGGCATCAAAGAAACTAGAAATTATGTGCAATTCAACATCATTAAGTATGAAATCTCTCCTCTCCCATGCAGGGCTGTATCAATCAAGTCGGCTTTGGGTCTCTTCTTCTCAGGGAGCTTCTGCTGCAGCTGCCTCTGAAAATCACTTTGCTGTCCGTGCTCTGTGTTTCCTGACAGAGGTGGTTCATGGTCATCCATAGGCACACACCATCATCCCCCTACTGATTTAGCATGTGGAAGGATGGATACATACCTTTATTAAAGGCAATATTAATCTTTCTTGTGGAATATTTTATAAAAATGTAGGCTTAGAGCAGCTTTCAGAGACAGCCAAAAATTGCCAGCAGTAATACACCAAAATTAGATGGGATAGATGGGGTTTGTCTGTTGTTGTCCTCTGATTGCTTCCTTCCATCACTTGCCTTAACCAGATTTGTTCCTTAGCACCTGGCCATTGTCTGGGCAGAGCTTACATGTAACAGAACATGTAGGCACAGTTGTTTATATATATATAAAAATAATGTATT
>VZRX01015144.1:9471-51580 GCA_013398075.1 Notiomystis cincta | reverse complement strand
TCCCTCAGATATTTACAATTAGTTTGAGATCACCAAAACACATGAACCACTATTTTTAAGGTTGTTAGTATAGTCATTATTCCTAAATTATTGAAATAATAAAGTCAGAGGAAGCTAGTGGTACAGGCCATGACAGCTAGTAAAATCATTGATTAAAATATTTAATCAGCTCATGTGCAAGACGAAACTCTAGATGGAGCAGTTCCCTTTGTTTGAACTTTGTTTCTGGGCTGATAGTGACTTCACTAAGTTAGTAATTATTAGACAAATAACTGGCCTAAATATGGTAACACAGTTCTGTTGAAACGTTCAAACTCAGATTGGATTTCCTAAATAAGAAGTTTGTACAGTAGTATAGGAGGAAAACCTGAAATGAGTGTTCTCCTTCCTAAATTTATTATTTCAAATAACAGAAAAAGGTATTTTACGAAATAACAAAATTGTGTAGTGCAGCAAAAAGTAATGAAATACTTCATATCAATTTTCTTGAACATGATTTGCTCTAATGGCAAACTAACATTTAAAAAGGAGAAATATGGAAAAGGTCAATGAAAATATGGGGCTTATGGGAACTAAAGTGTTGTGCCATGTGCTGATGTTACCAGATTAATTCCAAGTGCCTCAAATCTCTGCATGTTGTGCTGCTTAGAGAAAAGTTTCATGTAGTCAATTTTCCGTCCTCTCTCATGTGAGGCAGATGGAGGGTTACCAGTGGCCAGGCTTTCCCTTCTAAGCCCTTGTTCACAATCAAGACAGCCAGTAACACATAGCCAGTTATCTCTCAGGACTCTGCTTGGGCTTCTGGAGCCACCACAAAGAGCACACCTGGTGGCTTAGCCCCATGAATACTGCCCATGTACCCTCACCTGTGCTTCTCTAAAACTTTTGCAGACAGTACACATTCCTAACATGCTTCCCATGTAGAGGTGACAGTCCCATTCATCTAGTGTGTTTGTCCCTCCTCAATATCTGTAATGTTACAATCACTGCTAAATCAAAGATATAAACGACATAAACCCCACAAAAAAATCAACCAACCAACAAAAAAACAAAATCCAAACAAAACAGCAATAAAAAAAAAACCACATACACAAAATAACAAAAAATCCAACCGAACCCAACCCAAACTAAAAACCAAACCAAACTCAAAACCAAGAAAGAAGATTAACCTCCTTTGGTCAGATTGTCTCTGTTCTCCATGCAAAGGTGATGCGAAAGAGTAGATTCCACTTAAGTTCCTTTTCCTAATTAAACTTTCTTCCCAGAAAATTAGATGCAAGAGAAATGGCCTTTCCTACCTGATCTTCCAAACTGGAGCTGATGCTTGAGGTAAAGCTGTTCACATTAGCATAATTCTCTTTCCCTTTAGAATGAAACTTCAAGGAAAGCAGCTAGTGGAGTCCTGCATTTTGTTAATAGCCATTCCTCATTTTGAAACTAGCCTCAAGCTATACAAGCAAAATAATATCTAATGTGCACAAAGACCAGATGATGGGACATTAAAAGAATCAATTCCAGAGAATATAAGATTCTTCACAGATATAGAATAATGAACATTACAAAAGGAAAGTTCTTGTGCCCATATGTAAAAACCTACACTTAAGAGAATGACAAATATAGTTCTTTTAGTTCTTTCATTTTTCTACCCTCTCCTTAGCACTTTACACAGTTGGTTTCATGGGCCAAGTTTTTTTAATGGAGATGCGAATTGATGACCTTTCAGGTGGTTTAAGCCAACTGGCTATCATTCCATCCTGCCTGACATGTATTCACTGACTGTTGATAAATGCACCCCAAGATTTTTCTGCTAAACTGTGATCTATCAATAGAGTACATATTCAATAAAAGAATAGGATTTGTTGAGCCTCTGGCATAAAAGTTATATTTACAGACACAAGATGCAGAGCCACATTGCTAAATGTGCAGCTGCGACAGAAGACAATCTATGGAATACTCTTTACCAGTGGTTAAAGGTCTGAGTAGACAGGAATACTCTTTATCTCTCTCCCTATCTAGATGAATAGTGTCATTATAGATTAATAAATTATATGACCTGATGCTATGATTTCAGCACATTTTTCACTTTATATTCACATGCAAGATAGAATAAAGTGGGGATACACATTTTCTAATTGGGAATTTCTAAATCAATAGTCATTCTACAAAAGGATCTATGTTAACAAACGAATATGGGTGGTTGGCAGAAAGCAAAATTATGCTTGGAAGAGCTTACAAATCACAAAGGAAAGCAATCACTTAATTTCTGCTGAGTGAGTAGCAGTTAGCAAGATAAACACTGCACTGTACCAATTTATACATGATTAGAACAAGGCAAAAGATGAGAGAAATGCATGCGGTTTAATGAAAGGACATGAAACATTGGAATATTAATTCTAGGGTAAATAAACAGTATATTTTTCTCTGAGCACAGCATCTAACATCAGATTATTTACAAATATGGAGTAAAATTTTTGTCCCGTTCCTGTGAAAAAATGTCACAGTTTTGCCATTAACTGAATGGCAGTGAGACAAGTGCCTTTACTAAATTTTGGTATACTGCCCAGCTGTGAAGTTAATCCACAGCTGAAAAGATCGGTCTAACTCTGCTAGATAAATTAAATCCAGTGAAAACCTAACCAAGAGGTGAGTTGTTTCACAGACAGAAGCGTCTCTTGCACAGTTCATGCAGACAGGGCAGCCCATATTAAAGAATTACATTTCCACTGTCAAATTAACTATAAGCTGAAGATTCAGAACTTCCAAAGTTTGATTACTTCAAAAATCTCCTTGTTTTAAAGACATACCCATTGTCAGAGTGATTAACCTGTCCCCATACTCACACAGATACACATTTGCATGCATGGACTAATATAATTTTTCTCAGTTCTGTAAGGTTTTTAATTAGAAAATATATAGGAAGAAAAATAAGAGAAAGGAATACTTCACATTAGGATCAAGGTCCCAGAGCCATGAAGAAAAACCTTTCCATAATTCAGAGACCTACCTCATAAAAATGGGCCTTTATCTTTGCAGTGGTGTTTCTGTGCATCATTAGATCTCACAGCAACCAAAGTTTATATATAGGATTCCTCAAGGACAAATGATTTAAAGAACAGCAGCATTGTTAATCTGAGGGTTATGGATAAGGATCCTTATATTTACTAAGCTTGAAAGAACTCTCACTAAACTTTTTCAATCGTTCTCTCACAAAATGCTCTCAATACATAGAACATGCTCTTAAAAAATGCTATGAGCCCCTGGAGTCCACAGTGAACTAGAAACAGAGACTAGATATTTTGCCTAAGAAGAAGAGTAGACATAGTACAAAGCAAGAAGGTAAAAAAGCATCATAAACAAGTCTCAGTTTTCACACCTTCCCGAGTCTGAATCTCTGATGAACAGTTCCTTCTATTTTCCAGTTCTGGTAGTGTAAAGGAAAGTGAAATTATCTGGATTTTGTGGTTTTCCTTTAATGGCAATAAAGGAATCTCGCCAAGACAGATTTCTTGTAAGAGTTTGAGCTGATCTATCTAGTTATTTGTCCTAAAGCCAGGACCATATCTACATAACTTTCTTTTTCACCATTCCAGTAGATATTTGAAGTCTGTCCTGAGACTTTTAAGCCCTGCTCTCCTGTGCTGAACAGATTCTGTCACTGAACAGATTCTATCATTGTCCAGTTTAACACATCTGACTGAAGGAGAAAAAGTAAGGAGGTAATGGCCCTTAACTTAGAGTTGGGAAAGGGCTTGGCCATATGATCTCTGCTAGTTTGCAGACAGATTATTCCTGAGCACTTGCCTGGTTTTTGTCACAAAACCCTGGTGTCTGCACAGGCAGAAGAAGCAACAGCTGAGTTCTGGTGACAGTTGAGTAGTTAGTGTTTTCTCTGCTAGATGTCAGCAACGGTTGCTATCTGATTGCTGCAAGCAATGTTTTCCAAACAGTAGGCAAAATCCTGCCTCTGCAGATTTCAATGGCAAAACTCAGCTGACTTCAGTGGGCTCAGAATTTAATTTACTGACACTGTATTTTAAAACTCAGAATTTGCCAGAGGCCAGCAGTCCTTCAGAGAAAAATAATTCTTAAAAAAATACAGAACAAGAAGGAAAAATCCATTTCTTTCCTAACAGCTAAAAATCTTTCAGTGCAATGAGTACAAGAGCAAATAATCTTTCTCACTGTATCTTAAGGGAGTTTTTAGTGTATATGAAATGTAATCTCTTCTTGGATCACAACAACCTGTATGTTGCATTCAGCCAAGGGCCACTATTCCTACGTATGCAACTGGATGATTTGTTATAAATGTTGTTTTGGAGTCTGATGCTGCTGATAGCTCCACTTCCCACCAGTAAAACTTCCTTTAATCAGGGAGATGAAGGTTTTGGTTCTCTCTTAGTGAAAGTGCCTTTGCCTTTGCTAAAACCTTCAGTTTAACTACGAAAAATATTAAAATTATTAATAGTGAGGTAAGACTAAGTGACCAAATTAAAAAATACATCACTCCCACTGTAACTAAACACAATGTCCAAGAGAGTGATGGTCTCTAGTAATTCCCATGATGACTGTTTAGACTGGTTATAGATGTTGATAATCTGGAGAAAGGTATGAACATATACCTCAGCAAAATTTTTGCTTTTAGATGATGCAGAAAGGATTGGCCAGTTGGGACTTCGGTGCCATCCTTTGATATAAATGTTTATACGTAAATGGAATTCATGTAAAAGATGAATACTTCCTCTTCATTCTTCAAATATCATGACATCATCCATGAATAAAACAATTTGATATTGCAGACTTTCATGTGTTTTTTTGTAATATTAATGACATAGTATCATCCATTACTTAGATTTAAAATGTTCTATATACTTTATAAGAAGTTAGAGCATGATACAAGGTCAAGTTCCTACATTTAATAGGACTCTAGTTAGTTTAATCTACCAGGTTCTACCTCTAAGGCAGAAAAAAAAAGTGTTAAAGTTTTCTTCATTACTCTGTGTTGGCTGTATTTTACATCATAGGTTTTGAGTACATTACAAGGTAAATACGAAAAACTTATTGCTGAAACCATACTGTTTTCTACAGTATTTTATTGGGCAAATAGTTTCATGCAGTGGGATGAGAAAGAAACACATTTTGTTTCCCTCTTTGAATATGGTAGCATAAATTTTCCTGATTTTAAAAAATAATTTTTATTTTAATACAATAAATATGAATTTGTTGCTTGACTTGATGTTAACATTGAATTCCTTCCAATTACTTCTTACTGCCATGCATAAAAATTGATTAATTAATAAAACATATAAATAACAAGAAGTGAAAAAAAATTAACAATTTTCACATGAATATTTCTGTTTCATTTCATGTTAAGATTTTCATGGCTTAGGTGTCTACTCATAGGCACAGAAAACAATAGGTTTCACAACTAATTTTAGATCGTATGTTAGGATGCCACTTTTTTCTAGGAAGCATTTAACATTATTGTTTAATCATTTTCTTCTCAAGAATTTCAATTTCTTCTTATTTGTGTTTATTTATACAAAGAAAATGATTTATATAAAAAAAACCAAACAAAAGCATTCAATTTTTTTTTTTTTTTTACTTGAGCTACTCTGATTCCACAAGTCAAAACATAAGAAAATGAAACAAAGCAACAAAAGAAAGAGTAAAATCTTCATCATTAAAAGACAGGAGGAAAAATGAAATCATGTACATGGCTTTGGGTGCATACAGCAGATGTTAGTTCCTCCAACCATAATCCTGCACATCAAGTAGTCCTTAAAGACTCTGTGGGGAAGTGGTTTCCAAAATGCCTGGATTGTCATGATACTGTGTTTGAATTCTAACTATTACTCATTTCAGTTAGGCTCAGTTTCAGGAAATCTGAGAAGCTTTGAAACATATGTGCCTACACTGCTAACTGTTTCCCCCCCCACCCTCCGCCTCTTCCTTCCATTATCTTCTCCCCACAACCTTTTCTTCATTTCCCTTGACTTCATTCAGCTTTCTCATGCTGGCATTCATAATGAATAAATTCACTGGTACAGCTAGGAATATATTACTGTTGAATATTCCCTGCAGCAAAGTTCCATCAAAATTGCTTATCACTGACAGATGCCCACTCAGAGATGCAAAACTGCCTAACTCAGTTCTCCTGTTCCTACCCAGTTTTGTGATATGTGAATGAAAATGGACGTGGGAGGATGACAACCTTTGCCTCTGAGGTACAAATCTCTTAAGTGTTCTAATTATTTTGATTCCCATCCAGGCTGCTGGAAGTTTACCTATTTCATGTGTGCTGGCATTCACCAGCCAGCAAAAATAAGGCCAGCTTGAATAACCTCATTGTTTGAACTGCTTTCCAAAATTAATGCTCTCAGGACATTCTTTCAAAAAACAGGAAGGAGATGGGAAATAACACTCTCAAACTGTATGAATAGTTCTTGGTTCACTTGTGTTCACACACACACACACACAGCCTGTGCAACCCCAGTACTTTCTCTAGCGATGGATTCACTTCTTTGCATCCTCTAGCTTTTTCTGTAAGATAGGAAAGTGCTTCTACTGTTAGCATCACTGAACCACATTATTGAAAATTTGGCCATCATACCACAGATTCAGTGTTTCAAGTGTGATACTAATGTCAAAAGACCTGCTGCTATTAGCAGATGGCAAGGCCTTTGGGACATGCTGGTGGAAGCTTGCCCGTGACTTCTGCCTCTGAGGAATTAAGAGGGTGGATGTACCTTTGCTCTCTGCTCCTTTATGACTGTGGATTGTGCTTGGATGCCTACACTGGGTGTACAGAACATTCACCAAGATATAAGCAAACATGACTAGATGGACTTCTGGATGGACTAGATGGATGCTATTGCAAAGGGGGAGCTGAACAAGCTCAAGAAGTGGGCCCTTCAATAAGAACAAGTGCAAAATCCTGTACTGGGGCTGGGGCAATACCTTCTATCAAAAGAGGTTGTGGGAGAAAGGTATTGAGAGCAGCCCTGCCAAGGACTTTCACATACTGGTGGATGAACAGCTGGACATGAACCAGCAATATGCATTTGCAGCTTGGAAAGACAATTTCATCCCAGGCTGCATCCAAAGCAGCAAGTCCAGAGAACAGTCATGAAGAGGATTGAGTTGGAGCACCTCTTGTATGAAGACAGGCTGATAAAACTGGGATTGTTCAGCTTGGAGATGGAAAGGCTCCAGAGAGACCTTATTGTAGCCTTTCATTACGTAAAGGAACTTAAAAGAAAGATGGGAATTTTTTAGCAGGGCCTGTTTGATAAGACTAGGGGTAATGTACTTAAACTAAAAGAGGGTGAATTCAGGCTAAATATAAGGAAGAAGTTTTTACACTGAGGGTGGTGAAACACTGGCACAGGTTTCCCTGAGAGGTAGTGGATACTCCATCCCTGGAAACATTCACAGCTGGGTTGGATNTTGCTCTCTGCTCCTTTATGACTGTGGATTGTGCTTGGATGCCTACACTGGGTGTACAGAACATTCACCAAGATATAAGCAAACATGACTAGATGGACTTCTGGATGGACTAGATGGATGCTATTGCAAAGGGGGAGCTGAACAAGCTCAAGAAGTGGGCCCTTCAATAAGAACAAGTGCAAAATCCTGTACTGGGGCTGGGGCAATACCTTCTATCAAAAGAGGTTGTGGGAGAAAGGTATTGAGAGCAGCCCTGCCAAGGACTTTCACATACTGGTGGATGAACAGCTGGACATGAACCAGCAATATGCATTTGCAGCTTGGAAAGACAATTTCATCCCAGGCTGCATCCAAAGCAGCAAGTCCAGAGAACAGTCATGAAGAGGATTGAGTTGGAGCACCTCTTGTATGAAGACAGGCTGATAAAACTGGGATTGTTCAGCTTGGAGATGGAAAGGCTCCAGAGAGACCTTATTGTAGCCTTTCATTACGTAAAGGAACTTAAAAGAAAGATGGGAATTTTTTAGCAGGGCCTGTTTGATAAGACTAGGGGTAATGTACTTAAACTAAAAGAGGGTGAATTCAGGCTAAATATAAGGAAGAAGTTTTTACACTGAGGGTGGTGAAACACTGGCACAGGTTTCCCTGAGAGGTAGTGGATACTCCATCCCTGGAAACATTCACAGCTGGGTTGGATGAGACTCTGAGCAACCTGACCAAATTTTAGCTGTCCCTGTTCATTGCAGGAGTCAGACTTGATGACATTTAAAGATTCGTTCCAACCCAAACTATTCTATGATTCTATGATTCTGTATATTCATGGAAGGACAATGCACGTCCCTGCTGCAAGGCACAACCTAGGCCCTGCTTGTAAGTGGAGGTATGAAAAGCTGGTTTATTGAAACTTAAAGGAAGAGAAGCTCAATCCTGAAAGTGCGCCAATCGAGTCTGTGCCACTACTTGGCCAATTTGATTTGCTTTGTATTTGTTGGGAGGGAGGCTAACAAAGTGAGACTTCTAGCTGTTTTGGTTATATACAAACCACATGAAATCTGCTCAAGTTTGATCCATTTTTTCCCCAGATAAGAAAAGCAACCACATACTGTTTATCTTATTTTATATTAAGACTGCAGAGCAAAGAGCTGTCTCCAGAGAAAACAAAGCGCCAGTATATTTTTTTACTCTACAACAGAGGCTGTGTCGTAATAGGAAGAAGTATCCTTTTGCACTGCCTCCCTCTTTAACTAAGCATTTCTAGGAAAGCAGACAGGACTGCTGAAACATCCACAAATCCCCTGAAAAATAGATCCTGTCTCCATTTTTTTTCTCTTCCAAATTTTTTCCTCTTTCTTCAAAGCCAGATATGGGATGTAAACTGAAGCAAAAAAACCTACATGTATTCTACATCTATCTTGTGGAAATCACTGAATTCTGTACACTTATAACACTGTTGGTTGCAGCATGCTGTGTACCTGGGTTCAAAGTGAAACTTGTACTTTTGTTCTCTTGCCAGTACTTTTGATCTATTCCAGAAGACTACTGCATCCTTCTTTGCCACTGTATATCTCCAGCATGCTGTGTAAATTTGAGCTTGGAAAAAAATATAATTTAATATGAGTACAGAAGAGAAAAAAAAGAGACTTTAAAAAGCATTGTTCTAGGCTTACAGTACTGAGGAGACAAAAAAATAGGCATACATGAGCTCCTGTATTGGTTACAGTAAAGTCAGTTTAAAACACAGTCCTCCAGACCCACTTTTTACAAGCAAGAAATGTTGAGAACTACTGAAAACAGCTTTCTCTTTCCCGCTCCATTTCTCTCCTTTCTTCCCCTCCCCCACCGGCACCCCTATGCCATTAATTCAGCTCAAAGATATTTTGCACAGGTGTTTATGTAACTGTGATACACTGGGAAAATTCCAACTCAAATTGATTCAGCTCAAAGACCTCCTAACCACACTTCCATCAGCACAGTGGGGTGGTCTAGATCCATAGTAAATGGCCAGTTCAAGAAACTCTGCAGACTTTCTCTAACCTCCTAATCCAGGCTACTTAGCACTGCTGTGTATCAATGCATCCATTGCTGGTAATGAATTTCCTGTTACGAAAAATATTGGGCTGCTGAAGCAAGCAGGGTAAAAGTCTAAGTGACCGTCTTGCTGTTTCTTTTCCCTGTGGTTTGCTTGGAAAACACATCTCCAATTGTTTTACCATAAGCTAAGTTGGTTCAGTGATCTGCCACTAGACAATTTTTAAAAGGCCGAGAAGGTTTTAAGTCCCAGCTATTTCAAAACATTACTTTGCAAGGTTGCAAAAAATTAGTGTTAGGAAACAAAGTTAGCTTGTATGGAAAAGGTATTTATTTAACATTATAAATGCTAAATGCTGAATCATTTTTGATGCTGAATAAAAAAAAATATTTGGGGAAATTGCTCTCTTGGCAAAGTTACATACATTCATTTGAAACAAAGGATCATTTAAAAGCAAAATAAAGGAATCTGTGGTGCACATAGTCATTGAGAGTCTTTGGCTGTAAATTCTCCTCCCTTTTCTCTGTGGAAGCACATGTCTTTGCCTGCTGTTCATCAGCCTTGATTTTGATGGGGTGATTTTTAGTCAGCTGTCTCTATCATTTTGGCACAGACAAAAATCCTTTAAAAAATGTTACACTTCATCAAAGTGTATCATGAGACTTCACGGTCATTATCTCAATGGTTGCTCTGATGTGCTACAATTGGCAGGGCCACAGACGGTGGGGGGTGTATTAGAAGAAAGCCAGTGTTTCATGTGGAAAGCTGGCAAGCCTCTCCAAGCTTCTGTCAACAACTCAGCGGTCTGATCCGATGCACTGAGTGCTGATTATGCTCTTGTTTCTGTAGGAAGTAAACAAGAAAATGAATTCCACAGCACAACACAGCCTCTTTGTATCTTTAAAATGGCGTGGCTGGAAACCAGCCAGCCTCGTTGAAAGTTTGGCCATTTGTGTCATCAGGGCCCTGGTACTGATGGAGGCTTTGATTACAGCTTGGATCCAGCACGGAGACCTTTCATGGACAACCACTCAGCAAATAAAGGCATTGATAGGTTGTTGGGTCAATTTAGCCATAAGGGCGTAGAGCAAGGTCCTTTTGAAAAGACTAATGGATTAGCTACACAACCAGTCCCACTGTAGGGCCTTATTTCTCAAGTAACTTCATGACTGCTTTCCAGCTTGGCAGGGACTCTCTTCCTCTAAAGCTAGCTCCAGTGCGTTCTTGTTATCAATAGTGCAGCTCAAAGGATTAGACACAAAGAGCTTTACAATTTAATGAAAACAGCTGTTGAAACAACAATTAAGGCAAACAATAGTTTGCATGAAAAACTATTAATTATGCAAAGTTATGCAGAAAGTAGAATACTCTTTTATTCATAACCACCTAATGTGACTGACAGAAAGTTAGACACCTTCTCCACTATTGATTTAAATGTTTCAGCAAGTGGTGTTGCTTATAACAATATTCACCACTTTTTGCTTTGTTAACATTTGAGCAGCTAATGGTTCAGAGCCTATGAATTCTCTGTGGTATGGCTGCAGCAGGAGCAAGTAAAACAGTAATCTAACAGCTAATATTTCATGTCGAGGCAGTACTGAGCTCTGAAGTTTACAGCGCTACTTTACTACGAACAATGCCTCACAAAAGCAGTATGCCATATCGCTGTTTCCGTGTGTTTCTCCCCTTTCTGCCCTGATCCCTTTACACAGGCTCTTCCACCATGTGCCTTTGTGGTGATGCCTCAAAGGCAGGCACTTGGGCAAATCACTCACCGCAGGTTGCTCCAGCGGTATCCACTTGACACCCCCTTCCTACCTTCAGTGAACTGCTAGACCCCTGCCTCCTTGTCTTCCTTCACACTGACTCTCAGAAATTCATTGCTTCTCTATTTGCAGTCTCCACCCTTGACTAGCAGTGCTGAGAATTGACTTACAGTCTTTTGAATACAGTATGTTCCACATCTTGCTTCCTTCCAGCACCTTGAGCCACCGTACCAAGAAGTCCCATTTAAAATGTTATTAGCTTTGCAGATATAAATACTGTCTTATGCCTCCAACTACTGTTTATTTCAGCTGCCAGTTAATTGGCATGCTCTAACACCCTTATTAAGCCAACTTGAAAATATTGCTTCAGAATGCCTTGGGAATATAACTAATTTCATGCTAGAACCTAATAAGTAGGATCTGACACTCTTTCATATCTTCAGTAATCCATTAGGTGACTGTAACTTCTTTCAGTGACTGGATGAAAGCTTTATTAGTCATAGGGTCTCTACTCCAAACACATCACCAGAATTTAGTACAGTATCAGCACTAAAATGCAATTTCTGACTTTCTGACTAAATAGACTTTCAGCGATGTCCCAGAATGTAGTTTCAGATATCCACTTTAAAAAGCTTTCTGCTAAACAGGATTATAATTCTATTCAAACATTTATTTTTGTTTCCTTGAGCAGTTTTGATTAAACAACAAATATATAGGAGTGACTGAAATAAAATAAAATAAAACTCCATACTGGATCAGCTCCTCAAATGATGCAAAAAGAATTGTCCCATATTATTTGAGAATCTCAACACAATATTTCAATCAATGTCCAGTAAAGCTACTTCTTCCTCAAATTCAGAGCATAAACTCGCTTCCCTCCTCTACCTCATCTGCTAAATATATTCATTCCTCTTTCTCTTTTTTCCTTTCAGTTTCATAAAGTAAAGATTTTTTTATCCATGCTGGCTGATGCTTAAAAGTGGGATCTTCTGTTATCAGTATGTCTCTAGCAGACTGTGAAAGTTCATTAGCACATTTGCTGGCAATAATCCAGTTAATGTATATTTGCTCAAAATCTCAAAAATAATTTTATTATGAGGAAATGCAAGCTCATTTTCCATTGTAAAGTTAGACAGAAAACAAATGTCCTATACAGCACGACACAATTTATATTTTTCACTAGAGACTTCTAAACAGCATCTGAAATTTGAAAGCAATTACACCAGTTATCCAGACGTGATTTTTCAATCATTTTGGCTTTTTTTTTTTTTTTTAATTTTAAAAATTTCTTCAGCAGCTCTTATTCAGTGATACTTCTCATAGCTGTCATGCTGGCACAGCATTCCCTTCTCTTCATTAGTCATTCAGCTCATGGAGCTTAATTGGACAAGGCTAGAGCGAATTTGACAAACATCACAGCAGCAGAAAAAGCAATCACTCTTTCAAGATGAAAATTTGTTTGATGTCTTACTGTGTAACTCATTTACTCTCCTTGGGCATCATGTGACCTGAATGTTAATCAGCCATTGATTGGCTTCTCTCTGTGGACAGTCACGTGGCAGGAATATTAATGGACTGGGACTGGTAGAGGCACTGGTAGGCAACCTTTGGATTGGCTGCCAGGTTAAGATAGGGAGATAAGTGGGTGCTTGATGAACACTTGACAGAACTTCACAGAAAATTAAGGCCCTAAAATAGCATGAGAAAGTCTTGTCAAATCAAGCATGATTATCATTGAATGCTTAAGGAATTCATCATCTGCATGAAATTGATACACTTCAGTACCAGCAGGCCCTGCAGTCAGCAGGGACTCATCAGACTTTTATTTATATGTGTTCACCAAATCACATTAATTCTGAGAGCTAAAACATGCTAAGGATGAAGGTTATTTTCTGTTCAATCTAATTTATCTCTGACAATAATCATCACTAATAATATGTCAAATTAGATTGCAGTCATTTTATGCATGCATGCTGATTTGGAAAATAGTGTTAAACCATCCCATAGCAATTAACAATTGCTAAAGGTGTGCAGGGCCTAAAGTCATCAGCCTATCTAGATAGAAAATTACATTTTATAGAAGGGATTTATAGATATGTATCCTTATCTGACTCTGAATATAAATTACAACCTGTAAAAGTAGATGTAATTTTTTATTAAGCAATTAGGGCTAATAATCTTTGAAGGAGGTGTGTCCCTCTCTCCAAATTATTTTGGGCCAAATTCTGCTACTCTAGAAATGGGAAGGAGTTATACCATTGCTTTGTTAGAATGAATGATTCTTTGTTCTTCATATTTTCCTTTTTTTTCTTTCCTTTTTCTGTGGGTTAACTTTCTAAACATTTACTAACAGCTTCTAGCTTTTAGCACAGATTTAGCAAGGTTTTGCAAGTAATTATACACAAGTCTATTCACTGTACAAGCATTAACGGCAGCAGTTGTACTGTAATTACATGTATTATAACAATGCACATTCCACAACATCTGCCAGTGTTATTAATTTAATACATTCTGATCTTGATGTGATACTGGTGGGTGGGGGTTGTTGTTGGTGGTGTTATTGGGTTTTGCTCCCATTTTTTTTTCTCTTAGATGAAAGCAAGATCAGAAATTGTGCACATTAACCCACCCAGAATCCCTTATTCTTAAGGAATCATTAAAGCAAAAACTGCTTCTGCTGAAATGCTGTTAATGGTTCTTTTTTTCACAGTAGGTATTTCATGGTACTGATTGCTTTAATAATACTTTTACAGTCTCTTGACTTATTAAGCATTACTGTATTGCAAAATACTTCATTTAAAACTGTCTGCTTGGTAATGAAGTTTTAAGGGAGCACTTATATCCTTTTTTGGCTGTTTTTTGCACACACGCATACACATACACGCACAAAAGCATGCTTTGGCTTACAGAACTACATTTTAAAAATAAGAGGAAAATAATCTGTTGTTTCTTATTTTCCCTACTCTAATCTCTCGTGATCCTGGTACTGCCTCTCTCTCTCTTTGGAGACACTCTTTATTGATTAAATGAATCTGCTCGAAAGGCTGGTTCCCAGGCTCTTTGATCTAATCCGATCTGATCTTATCCGATCACTTCAGCAGGACATTGGGGAATTAACAATAAGCAGCTTTACCACAAGTGTTTAATAACTCAACACAATCTCCTTATGGCTCCGAGCTGCTCATGTTCTCATCCAGTCAACGGCTCGCGGTGTAACAGATTGGACATCCCTCTGAACCTGAGGAATTTTCATGCACTGTGAAACTAATCGCTTCAAGTTCCTTCATAAATCACACAAAGCAGATTTCAGCATCTTAACAAATTGAAAAAAAAAAAAAAAAAGGAAAAAAGGAACGGGGGGAGGAATTTTTTCATCCACTGAGCTAAGGACTTGGAAGGGGCACGAGGAGGGGAGGAGGTATAATCTAAATTCTGTCATCTTATTTAATGTGTTTCTCATCTGCTTAACTTTCACAAGCATAAAATAATTCAGGCAGACTAAAGCTTTACAACCCTTCAAGCCTACACTGACCTTATTTTTTTCCCCTGTATGATGGAAAACATGTGGTTGCTGCAGCAGTTGCATTATTTTGTTGCTGTAAAAATCCATGAGTTTGCTGTTGGCATGAAATTAGGCAGGTAGCAACATAGCACAGACTGGCACAGTATTTTAACTTCCCATTGCAGGTGGCTACTAACACTGAATGGAGAAGCAGATGGGATGCCTAGATGCTGACAGGAGAATCAAGGTTACTATTTTGAAATTCAAGAGCAGTAGCATATCCAAAATGGAGCTGGTGTGAGATTTGTTTAGCCCTTACACCTTTTCATGTCACAGTCCTCCAGACAAATAGAGTTTTATTTCTACTTTCCATGTACCAGAAGGAGAATCACAGCTGTGAACATTTGGGCTGTCTAACTCTAAACAGAATCAGAGAATAAGCTGAGTCAGAAAGGACTCAGAAGAATTATTGAGTCCAGCTCCTGGCCCTGCACAGCACCATCCTCAAGAGTCTCACCCTGTGCCTGAGAGCATTGACCAAACACTTGTAGTATGTCAGGCTGGTGCTGTGACCACTTTCCTGGGAAGCTGTTCTGTGCCCAAACATCTACTGAGTCAAGAACATTTTTCTAACATCCAACTCAAACCTCCCCTGAGACAACTTCAGGCCATTCCCTCAGGTCCTGTCACTGGTCACCACAGAGAAGAGATCAGTGTCTGCCTCTCCTTTTCTCCTCTTGAGGAAAATGTAACTACAATGAGACTTCCTCTCAGTCTCTTCTTCTCCAGGCTGAATAGACCAAATGAGGATTCCTCTCAAGGCCTTCTTTGGATGGTCTCTAATAGTTTAATGTCTTTCTTAAATTGTGGCGCCCAAACTGTCCTCAGCACTGGAGGTGAGGCTGCCCCAGCTCAGAGCAGAGCAGGACAATCCCCTCCCTTGCCCGGCGGGTGATGCTGTGCCTGATGCCCCTCAGGACAGGGTTGGCCCTCCTGGCTGCCAGGGCACTGCTGGCTCATCTTCAACTGGCCACTGACCAGGACCTCCAGGTCCCTTTCCATGGCACTGTTTCCAGTCTCATTCCCTGTTCTGTCTGTACATCCAGGGTTGCCCTGTCCCAGATGCAGATTCTGGCACTTTCCCCTCCCTGTTGAACTTCCTATGGTTGGTGATTGCCCAGAACCCTGATTTGTCAAGGTCTCTCTGCAGGCCCTCCCTGCCTCCCAGGGAGTCAACAGCTCCTCCCAGTTTGGTATGGTCTGTGAATTTGCAGTATTTCTTCCAGTCCTGTTGTGCTGGCTGTGACTGATGACTGTGTTGTCTTTCAGCGTTTTCAATATTTCCAAGAATTACCTTCTCCGTAACTTTACCAGGCCTGTAAAGTCTCACTGAGGTGAGATTGACAGACTTGTCCAGGGTCCTCCTTCTTGGAAACTGGGACAATGTTCCCCAGCTTCCAGTCAGCTGGGACCTCTCCAGAATCCCAGGACTGCTCAAAAATTATTGAGAGGTTTCGTGATGACACCAGCTACCTCTTTGAGGACACTTGCATGAATTCCATCAGGCCCCCTAGATATGTAGGAATTCAGCTGAAGCGGTGAAAAAGTTCACTAGTCAGAGATCAGAATCAGGCTTTTTAGACTCATGAAGAAGGCCTTCAGAAATCTGGCAGTTTTGCCATAAAGCCAGCTCATGTGGCCAATGCCTTTGAGATTCCATCAAGCATGTTTAGCATTAAAAAAATTAAGTTCACCAAGTCCTTTTACACAGCTGAGGAGACTCCTACAAAGTATTAATAATGCAAACATATATATCAAATTAAATTCATCTGAAGTATGTAAAAACCTGATTTCAGCAGTTTTGTCAGAGTTTTAAGGAGACATGGAAGATGTTTGCTAATTGTTTTTTCTGCCAACATATTTATTTAATTATATCAAAACCTGGCTTTGTAATACAAGTTCTAAATAGTACCAACTGTAAATGTAGCCATTAATTTCATGCTTTCTTTGGAAAGCAGTTATCTGATGTCAGAAAGTTCCTTGCTGGATTTCTTAACACTTCAGGTTACTCTACTGTATGGTCATAAATGAGCATGGATGTCTAACCAAGTTATCTCATATTGCTCAGATCTTAGACGAATCAGAAATTCTAAAGGTATTGAAGATGCAGTTCATTTTCAGCTAACATAGCTAAATTCAATTTTTAAATTCAAATATAGTTATGATCTTCAGTTAGTCTCTTACTTTATAAAGTACTTTACTTACAAAGACTACTCAAAGTATCTCCATAAAGGATTTAAAGTCAATTGCAAATTCTTTTATCTATAGTTCAATCAAGAACCATTAAGGAAGCCTTGGAGGCTACGTATGTCTAGTTGAGTTCATCTGAATCTTTAAAATTTTGGCAATAAATCAAAAATAATCTTCTATAAACAGAGATTTCCTTGATACATATGGAATTGCTTTCCTACTATGAACAATGCTTCTTCTCTGGTTAATGCCATGGGACTACCATGTAAGGGGCCTTTAACTTCTCTTTCTTGCTCAGTAGTAATCACCAGCCACTGGAGACTTCTTTACTCTGTACTTACTCAACTTTCATACTGAGCAGCGATGATGGCAAAATCATGGACAACTTCGATGAGAGTTATGATCTCTTGATCATTTGAAAATCAACCACAGTAATTCAAAAATATTGTGGGCTATTTGTGGATGATTTCTGGGAACAAGTCCAAGGAAGAAACAAAACTAGTGTACCTTCTTAAATTAATTTAGATGGAAATATTTTCATAACAATGAAGCAATATTTATAGAATTTATATACTATGTAGATGATCCAGTAGGGGATTTAATTTTGTTGCTGTTGTGCTTGGAGTTCACTGGGATTTAATGTTGATTTACACCATTTACTCCTAAAAATTTTCCAGAAATGTTGTTTCATTTGACAATTGGATTTTTCAAAATTCAGCAATAAACAGGGCTGACTTGTGTACATGACCATATGAAAAACTCTTTTCACTATCCCTCTTCATCCAAATAACCACAAAAAGGCCACTAAACTTGGAAAATAATTCTGGAAAATATTGTTGTATGACTGCCAGTTTGAGGCTTTCATGCCACTGGTTTAACATTTTCCAACAAAACAGTTTTTTCAGAACACTTGTTTGATTGAGGCTTTTTTGTGTCACAGGAAGCACAAAAGTTTATTTTAATGAACCTCTGATGTAATAGTCAGCATGCCTTTGCAAGGCTATTTCTTCTCTTGCCATCACAATTGTTGTGGTTCTTTAAGCCTAAAGCCCAAGTTTGGGTAGCATACCCGTTTGTACCATTTTCCCCTAAGGTGCTGGATTGTGGTTCTGTAGACAGCTTGATTTGTGAACCTTGTAGTATTGTGAAACCAGAGCTTGGAAGTCTGAGAAAGGCCAGCAGCTCAGCAGGAATGTTGGAGACCTCAAGAATGAAAGCTTGAACTGTTGTTCACATGACTTCCATGTTTCCTTGAAGAACTGAACCACAAACCTCTTCTGCATTTACATTTTCTATGCAAAATATTTTGAGTAATTCAGAAATAGTATAACTTTATGAGTTATTTTCCCATCCATGTTTTGGTTTCTGTTTTTTTTTTTTTTTATTTTTATTTTTTAAAAAAATTAACCCGTCTATTTTACATTCCAGAAATTGAACTCTGTGTGGTTGTTTTGGGGCTTAGGTTTCCTTTTTCAAAAATTCCATGGAGACAGAAATGTTGATTTTTAACACTATGTTTGTAGCTGTTTGATGCAGCATGACTGCATGGCTATGCCACTTTTATGTCTTTCAGAATCATAGTAATCAGATCTTGTTTGGTATTCCCATGAAGGACAGTAATGGGAATGGGATGCTTGCCTGTAGCTGGTTTCCCTCTTGGCTTACTACAAATAGGTTGAAGGAAGATTCAGAATTTTGCCTTAGTATGAGAGCATTACACTCCAAAATTATACCAAGGTTAAAGACATCAGTCTATGGGTAAATCTGCGTACTTAGCTGCACAGGCTGACATAAAGATAACAAACACACTCTACTCATAAAGCTGATTTATCAGAGAATGTGGAGAAAGGATAAATGTTTAGACCTTTATCATGTTCATTGCACAGTCTCTGTGTATCTAAGAAATATGCCAGGATAAAGACCATGACTGACAGCCAGTACTCTGAAACAAAGCATCTTTAAAGCCTATTACTCATTATAGAAATCCTCTTTGTATAAAGCACTATAAGAGTAGGAAAGAAAACTAAAAGTCTTCACAATTTTCACCATTTTCTGTTCCTACTTCCAAGACCAAGTGCTTTTACTGCACTAACAAAACAAACTTTTATGTGGGTACATTAAAAATAAATAGAACCCTAACAAAACCAAAGACTGTATTTTTAATATAATATTAAGGCTAAGAGAAAACCACAGATAGCAGACATCAGTCATGGCTGTTTAATGACAATGAAGGCAATTAAGATATCTAAGGATGAAAAAGGTACGAGAAATAAGTGCAGAAGTGTTAAGCATTTATCCAGCTCTGCTGAATTTATCCAGAAGGTTTCTGACCTTCACCTACGGCTGCACACCAGGGTATTGCAATGGACAAGGCAAATCATGAACAGCAAAGTATGAAGCAGTGACATGCAGCAATATTATAGCTGGAACTGAATTGATGCAGTGCCATCACCTCCTTGCAGCACTGCCTGTCAATAAGCAGGTTATCTCGCAAGATACCACATTGTGCTGTGTTGGCACAACTCCTCTTTGATTGCACAGGTTCTCCTTGCATAGCTTACTATCTCTCCATATGAAAGTCATAGGGTATAAAATCCAAAAATATTTCATGTTCTGTATCAACAAATATACATTTTTTATAATGTAAAGTATCGTTAAATCAGACTTTCCTCAAAACAGAACACCAGGCTTCTTTGTCAATTGCTTTAGTTTTAAAAATACAGCACCGGTATTGTAAGGTATTTCCTCCTTTCAGAGTCACTAAATAGGCACTTTCAAAGGACATACATGGTAATTATGCAATGAGTAACTGAAACCTAAATTCAAAGAAGTAGGTCTGTTCATATCAAAAATGGTAATGAACCTAGTGCTGAGTATTTGAGAAACACATGAACTATGCAACTACTTTCCAGATCGTTTTCTCCAGGCCAGACTACTATGTTATGTTAGTCTATATTTTCATTTTTATTAATTATATTCCACTGCTGACATCAATGAGCTTTGATGTTCTCAACTGAGGCATTTACGTATTCAGTAAGTCCCAACTTCTTTAGTTTTTAGGAGGATAGAAATCATGGCGCTTGAGTGTTAGTCTAATCTAAGTTTAGTTATCTAAGCAAATTCCACAGGAGTTGTGGGCTAGATCTTTTCAAAGGTGTCTAGATGCCTAAAAATATGATAGAGATAACCATATCCTACAAGGAACTTGTAGTGATGGAATTACTCTGTCCAACTTGTCTACAGATAGGTTAGTTTCCTGTGCTTTCTGTATAGACAGCACAGAAAGGCAACTCTAGGTTGTCACTCCTTTCACTCTAAGGCTTTTTTATTTTGCAGTTATTTAGATGAATTATATTTTAAAAGTTCCAACTTCACTCCATTGTCCCTCAGAGGTTCCCAGCTGAGATTCAGACACTTGCACCATAAGCCATTGAGGGTGAACAGCATCTTGCCCTTGGTGCTTGCTTGCATCACTTTATGTAAAAGAAAATCTACAAATCACTGTGAATGTATCCCATTGCTCTTACATACTCTCAAATTCTGAGTTTTCACACACTAGGCAAAAATTGGTGTTACTCTGCAGAGTCCCCAGTTAGAGTACTCTCAAAGTTCAAAAATTTTTAGAACAACATGTAGACGCATTCTTGACATCAAATACTGCAAAAAACCCCCTTCATTCCTAGCAGGCTACTGCTATTCATATGTAAAAGAGCATGCTGTGTTATTAAAAAAAAATGCTTCCCAAATGAAAGCCACAAATTGGAAAAGAAGACTTTAAAATAAAAGTGCATACATTTTGTCTGTTTTTGAAATATCGCCAGACTAAATCATTAAGTGTGGATCTGGTTGCACAAAGTCTGCAGAATTCAACCACGAAGCCACCACACTAAGGCTGTTGTGCCAAACAAAACACAGCAAACTAGTTATGGTCAATAAAATCTCTAAATCAAATAAATGTTCTTCATGCTTAGAACACTTCCTGATGTCAGGGAAAATACATATGAGTTTTCATAGATATGGGAAAGTGTTCTGGTGTCAATTTATTAGTTAAAAATAAAAAATCACTATTCAAGATTGAAGAACAGAAAGGCCAGGTAATCCATCCTTTATTCAGCTTTGTAGATTTTTAGTGGGTAAATTCTCATCAGTTGAGGTACTCATGGGGTAAAGGGTAACTGTTTTAGGCCCAGAATCTCCTTCTTTTCTGATGAAGCTTGGAGGTAGGGGTGTAGGAATCATGAGCAGTTTGACTAAGTAGTTTGTTTGAAGATACTTATGCTTGTGTGTGAGAGGTTTGGGGAGAGGGCACACAGGCTCATACTTGAGAAAGGAGTCAGGTAATCCTCATGTGTCATGACTTACAACTGAAGTACATTTCATGTTTTCAAAAGAGAAGCATTTGCTATTTCTCCAACAAAAACATGTGCCACTGAGAGTGCAGGTATAACTCTGCCTTGGGCTGACCCTGGCAAGAGGCAAAGCACACACATTTGCTCACTGCTCCCTGCCCAGCAGGCCACGGGACACAGCATAAAGACCAAAATCAAGAAAACTCATGGGCTGAGGAAAAACACAGTTTAATAAATGAAATAAAGATAAAATACAAGTGATGCAAAGTAATCTCCCACAAGCAGACTGATGTTCAGCCATTCTCTGAGTAGGGGGTGTCCCAGAAAACATAAACCTGTCAAGCAATGCTTTCTTCTGCTACACCAGCTTTATTGCTGAGCATGACAACACATGGTATGGAATACCCATTTGGGTCAGCTGGTCTGACTGTGACCATTTCTAAGTTCTTCCTTGATCTCAGCCTACTTGCTGTGGAGTTAGAGAAAGAAAAATAAAGAGAAAGCCTTTGCATTGTGCAAGGACTACTTTGTAATAGACAAAAGACTGGAGTGTTTTCAAGTGTTTTAGTCCTAAATCCAAAATACGGCACCATAATGCTTGCTAACAAGAAAGTTAACTCCATCCCAGCCAGACCTATACAAATTGAATCAGTTACATGGTGTACTGGGCCATGCATCCAAATAATTTCTCTCTTTAATAACCGTGTTCCGTTGCATTACTTTTTATCAGCAATTGTTACTACGTGTCATACGATATTTCACACTCAAAATTACTCTGGTTTTCTTCAGTGCAATGATACTAGAAAAAACTTCTTCAAAATAGTGCTTTGCAATAGATGAGCCTTTTATCATTCTAGTTCAAGGATTGCTGTCAGTTACCCAAACTGTAATGATTAAAGGACTGTATTATGTTAAACACTGTATCTGCCTTTCCTTGGTCAGCTTCAGGAGCACAATCAGACAGTAACATTTTCCTCATTTGGAAAGGAAACTGATCTCAGTATTCACCTTCTTGTAAAATTCCTACTCCTGGCAGCCAGAAAGTTGACCTTCCTACCTAAGCAAGATGTTAAAATGGTTAAGAGATTCTTTGAAAGTGACTGGTAACAGAAAGTCTACAATTAAGATAATCCTCTTCAGAAAGCTATTTGATATTCTAGCCTCAGTAATCAAGGTTGTCATGTCAAATCAAGTTCTTGGTTAACCTTATATAATTTTATGCATCAGCACAGGTCCAAAACCAAACTGATGATAAAACTGTTTTGTTGAGCAAAATTAATTTTATTGGATAATTTATGCCTCTAACCCTGCCTCCCTCCATAATCATAAAATACAAATGCTGCCTTTTTGCATACTGACTTAATAATTTAGAAATCACAAACTTTGTGGGTGATTATATTTTCATCTTGGGAAGGAAATAATTAAAGACTGACTATACTTTTGAAATTATTGTGCTTGATTCTATAACCAGCCCTTTTAAACTTCTTCTCAAAGGATCATTCTTACAGAACCAAATAAGCTTTCATAGGCAGGAATTTGGAGGGCTAGACTTTACTAAGTGAATAGTTTTCACATGCACAGTACAAAAACTACAATTGCATTTCTTAAAAATCTTCAAAGAGTTAGTGACCAAAACAGAAGTTTACAAGCATCTACAAAATAAAGACTACTACCTTATTTTAAGGATGAAACTGCTGGCAAGCAGGGAAATCAGACTGTTTTACTTAAGCTAAATTTAATCATACAGCAGTGATCCTTTCACTATCCTCAGGTAGATTATTATAAAAAAAGGCTGGTATAGTGTTCTTGAGTACGAAAACCTGAAAAAAGGTAATAGCCAATCTTAGAACATCTATCCTATTTTTCGATAAAAGTGATGAAAATGCTTGTGAAGAATACTATCATTTCTGCATGGTGCTGGGAATATAATTCCCACAAGAATTTTAAAGTTTTGACTTGTTTTTGCCTTCATCTTGGAATGAAAAATAGAAATTATATAAACATTTATGAACTGAAAATCTGAAGAAAAAAAAATATTAGTATCTGATCTGCCAAAATATTCAGATTAGGCTCTATTCCTCTGGTTATCTATCCATATGCCATGTGTGTTTTGCAATGGTTTCTATTGAATGGTCATTTTGACCTGAAAATAAGGATATTTCTGAGGAAATCTGTGGACAAGTTTCTATGAAAAATCTTCAGATTCAAAATGAAAAATTATACAGTGAGGACGAACCCTCTGTTTTAATGCCAATCTAATTATATCCATCAGAGATTTGAAATGGACATTACATTAATGGCATGATAAAGGCCATTGTATTTCACCTACACCTGGCAAGAAATTACTTTGTGTGAGAACATATTATAAAAGTTCCTCAGAGGTTACTAAAATTCATATAGTTTTAAGCATATCTTGTACCTGTAACCCCCCAAAACAAAACCTATTTTTTGCAAGCAGAGTTTTTGTATTCATGAACTTAATCATAAACATAGTTTGCACAATATACAGAGAGCCTTTATACAAGATAATGCAGTCTACTTTAAAAATAATTTCAAATAAAGTTTCTTTTAAAATAATTTATGTAAACATATAATTTACAGTTAAGTGATGAAGTAAATGAGAGAACTTTGCAAGGAAGATTCATTATAAAAACTAAGGAGCACAATTCTCTTGAATAACAGTTTTCCAAAACATTGCAAATCCTCTGTAACTAGCTACTAATTCTATAAACAAGAGTCTATTTTAGATCACCCATGTCAAATCCTGATTTGCTAGAATCTGTAGAAAACAGAGTTAAGGATTTATCTTGCAGTTACCCTTCTGAGAAAAAAAATTAAATCAGAAAACAAGTGCTAATGCTTTTTTCTATAACCCTAAATACATATTCTGTCACCTTAAGCTTGCCTTACCTCTATTCAAATTGTACCAGAAGAGAAAAATGTAGTTTGGAAAAGTTATTTCATTTGCTGATTTTCAAAAATCAGGAGAGGTAAAGAAATACTAGTAATTAACTTTTTCTGCAGTATATTCATGCATTTAGTGGCTCATAAACTTCTAGACAAGTAGAACTGCAGTGGAAACTCCTGCATCTTTTGTAATCCCCTTTTTGTATGTGGAGGGAAAATAATTCAAATTACTTTCAGTAGGAAGAATTGCTTGCACATTTTTCTGCAAACTTCCATCACTCTGTATGAGGTGGTATTTTGATCAAATTCATCATCTGGTCATAACTTCACCATGTCTTGGAAACATATTCTAAACTTTAAATGACTGCAATATTTTTTTTGATTCCTGAGTGAAGGGAATTACGTGTAAATCAGCCCTCTAAGGAATCTACAGCTATTGCAGAAGTTTTTTTGTCCCATTATTCCAATGCAATAACTTCCCTGCTGTTACTTTAAACATTGTAAATAATTTTAGTTCTTTTACAGTAATTGGAAACTTATGCAATTTTGTGGCTTAATATTGCATATGTAAATATAGGCTAATTGAAATTTCCAACTAATAAATGTTCCTAATATAATATTCATAAACCCAGGATATTTCATACAAATATTTGGCCGCATATGAGACATCTGAATTAAATTTTGCTTTGAATTAAAAAAAAAGAGCATTTTATTGAATTAGGCTTAAAATGTCGTACTAGACATTAGAAAAGTGAATGAATTCACACAGAAAGATTAAGACAACTATAATATGAGAGGATGCATAATCATATTGCTCTTCTTCAGTCCTATTAACAATTTATGCTGTAAAAATTTACCTCTGGACAAGAACTGCAATGGCTGGTGATGGCAAAACAGAATCATACTTTTCACGTCAATGTTTCTAATTCTGTCTTTGTTTCATGACTATGTCTTGCATCAGAAGTTATGTTCTCAGTTTCCTTGTGGTATTTTGTTGCTCACAGCTTCTAAAAGGCTGCAGGTATGGTATGGGACTAGTAAATTTGCTAGTCAAAATAAGAATTATTTAAAAATAGGAACATAGCTTCATGAAACCATAAGTCCACTGCACTCTTTTGTATACTGTATGTTTAGGAAGAAACACTGTTTCATGGCTACCACCAGGCAGCCTTATCAATAAGCAGAAAAAGCCACTAGCACTCTAAACACAAATGTGCCCTATTGCTTAAGACAGCCTTTCCACCACTGCCCACACACAGCTAGTAACTGCAGGTGTCTTCTGCACACTGACAGCCCCAGGTGATAGAGCTCAGGCAGAGTTTCTGCAAAAATACTAGCTGAAATAACTGGGTGAATAAGACATTAACCAGACAGCTGAAACGGTGGATGGAGTGGAGGAACTAAAACAAGTATAAAGTGGAGTCATATTTGTATCAATAGTATTTACCCTGCAGCAAAATGACAGCTGTGACATAGCTTTATGCATGTTTCCCTGTTGTTTCTCATGTCAGAGTAGCCTGTGAATGTGTTGAAGGGTGATACAGATCCTACGTTATTAATATAATTACGAAAATAACCAAAGAGACCTGCTACTGATCTTGAAACCTCACCTGTGAACCAAGAGCATATGGTTTCATAAAAACCCTCTGTATTCTCTGAATGGGTTACATATTTGGTGAGTAGGTACTTTAAGTGAACCAGCCTTTGACATCTCACTGGGAGGTGTCACATGGCTGTCTGTGAGTTTGTAATGGCACAATATTTCCGGTCGTATACTCACCGGTGTTTCTTCTCCATAGCCATCAAAAAAGTGGTGAAGAATGATTTCTCTTTTCTCTGAGACATTTTCTATTCCTGAATTCTCTTGATTGGATCTGTTTCTGGCTCTCAGACCACAGGAAAAATTAGACTTACATCTGTACAGACATGAGGGTTGTGTCTGTGTACAAAAACCTTTTTCACATCCTTCTTCCCAAATAGCCTGAGTTTTTTTCTCCTTAATGCACATGGGTTTGATATGTCAGCTATCTGCCAAAAGCTGAAGACTTGCCCAAGCTGACTTTGGCTAGCAAATTAGTCAGCATGTGTTTCTACTATGTGTGCTATTGGCTTAATTAGGTTTAATTAACAAGTGCTAATGTCTGTTGTAGGGGACAATGGCTATCTAGCGAAGGCTTATTTATTGGCAACATATGGTATTTTGGTGAATGATTGTCAGAGCAACTATAATGAAGCATTTAAAAGAACTTGTTCAGTTCAGACTTGGAACACTAAAAATGTTTTTCAGATGTCCGCACAGTTCTCATTTCTTTGAAAATGGGCCTGGTGCTTCTTTCAGCATGTTGTGACCTAAGGAGATGAGAGGTGGGAAGAAATTGTCATAATATTATATGATTTAAGCATAAACATGTGTGTAAAACACCAGAGGTACCTGAAAGCATAATAGTATTACTGTAAAGTAGCATCTTTTTTAAAACTTACTAAAATTCCTTCTTTGTATCCTAATGCAATTATGTACGCCCCAGACTTTACAGTGATAACCAAAGAAGTAGAATCTCCATTTCAAAAGACACAGAAATTTAGCATTAACTTTAAATAACTTGTAAAGCAGGATACAATTAGAAATGTATACTCATGTACTTTATACAAGCACGAATACTAACATTAGTTAAAAAGATTTGCCACAAAAATTTATCTAAGAGAAAAAATAGGCAAATCCCACATAATAAAAGATGCTGGTCTAAGCAAACATGGACTTTGTAATATAATGCTTTTTAATAGGATTGGCCAGTAAAAGCACAAATTCAGAACAATAGTTTGCCATTAAAATTAATCTTCTGATCCAGGGTCGATGCTGACAGTATTTCTGTCTGGATTTTAGCTAGGAGCTCATTGGCAGTTTAACCGCCTCTGAATAAAAATCTTTATTCTTTCATGGAATTATCTTGAATTTTGCTGGAAACAAAGCTCTTTTCTTTTATTACGTCTTTGAATTCTTGCTTTCAGGCCTGCACTTGCAAACCAGCAATGGAAAAAAGAGCTACATCAGTCCTGGCACCCCTTTGGCATAAAGTGGCATGCAAACTGAATTTACAGGCTTCTGAAAGGTTGCCTTATAAATGGAAATTTCCAGGACAAAACTTTCATTCTGAATTAATGTCCTCAGCCTCTATCCCATCTCTATTATTACTGAGGGGAGTCTACACCATTCCTTTCCTCACCTCTCAGTTAAAGAATGATAGATCTCTTGTTTGTAGGCAGCTTTCAAGCTTCTTTTTCTCTGGAGGAGCCAGGAGCTGGAGGTTATCCTATATATATATGTTTTTGCCAGGGATGAGGGAAAGGGAATCGCTCCCAGGGAGAAGGGGTCCTCTGGTGGCAAAGGGAGCACAGCGGGAGCTCTGGTTCCAAGCAATCACAGGCAAATCATTCACCTATCCTGTAGAATTCATTATTGATTGTGTTGTTGTTACTGCTCCCTTTCTTATCTCATTGCTGTTTCCAGTAAATTGGTCTTATATCAAACCATGATCTTTACCTTTTGTGTCTCCAGTTCTCCTCTTCAGCATGCCACTGGGGGAAAGGGAAGAGGAGAGGGGGGAGAGGTTGAGCAACACATGATTTAGTAGGAAGACCATTTGTAAACCGCTACAGAGACAAATAAGCTGACAAACATCAGTTGCAAGGGACTGCACAGTTCGGGGCTGTTGTAATAGGGCAAATACTCAGCCAGTCTAAAGCTGAAGTGTGGAAAAAGACAGTCATGGGATCAGAAGTCCTGTGTGATCGCTTCTGTGGAAGTGTTTTATCAGTATATAATTTATAAAGAAATGTCACAAAACCTCTATATCATTGATATTTAACCAAGACTGGTGGAAACAGATGGCATTTCAACTTCTTGATCTAAGAAAATATTATAAAATACTTAGAGCGTGTAAAAGCTCACAAAATTAAGTTTTATAATGCTGGCAATAAGCTTTCAAGAGGAAAAAGGAGGAACTATTTTTGACTGATTGAAATGCTATTACTTAAATGCAGCTTGTAGGACAAAGTTGATTTAAAACTATCCACAGTCCTTCAGTGCCTGAATGACTCACATGAAGTTTGCATACTCAGGGCAAACACAGTCCTAGTACAACCTCACAGAAATCAGTGATATTATACCTCTTACACTAAATTTGATTTCAGTATGTACTTCCTAGTTTTAACAAGTAGACCTACTGCTTGGTTCGTAGTGCAGTAATGAAAAATATAAACAAGCACATTAGGAAAGTTAAATACTGTTTTTTGGGGGTAAAGTATTTCCATCATTACCTTTGTTACTGGGCCTCCATATTTTTTGTTAGTGAAATCCTGGAAGATCTGAGGCACCAGTTTCTATGCAGAAAATGTGGACATTAGACAGGATTCCACATCAAAGTTTTATGAGTAGTTTATAACAAAATGCATTCTCAGAATAAGAGTTTGCTAATAAAATGGTAGACAGCTCACCAGCTCTGATACAAGAGTTCATTTGTTGACTAGAACCCGTGTGAAAAAGAAAAGTCTCGTGAAATATATTCTTATTTGTGGAAGGGTAAGATGCATCTTCTGAGAAATGCTGCTGTGGTTATGAAATAGCATTTCATCAGAAGATGCAGAAATGCTTATAGAGGTTGAAATGTAGCTAGGATCTTTTTTAATCCACTACAGGAAGGGTAATGTAGAATGAAATATGTATAAGAATTATACTTGAAAGCAACATTATAGCAATATTAGAGTGAAAATTCTGTTTGTCCAGAAAAGTAAAGAAGCTCCAAGTCAAGCTTCTCAGTGAAAGCATGATGGTATCCCTCATTACTTCTGAAGTACATGACTGTTTTAATTATTTATAATTGCCTAATATACACACTGAGTGAAGTCTCATAACTTAATGACTGACAAGGAAAAAAAGGTGTTCCTTCCTACCCTATAACCTGTGAACATTTTGTCACACAGACCTTTTACACATGCTGAAGCAAAGAAGGAAAAAATAAATTATCCTCACATGAGAATAGATTTGAAATTCTGATGACTGGTGCTCAACTGAAACAGTGCTGTGCTGGAAAAACAGGGAATGAAATTCTACTCTTCCTCTCTCCCCTCTATTCTTCCAATACACTTAAGAGACTCTGGCTTTCCAAGCTGTCTAAAGAAAAGGCTAATGTCCTTAGCTGTGGATGTAGGTGCTCCTTGTGAGAAATATAACCCCTCAATCCCAAACCTTGGGATAAGCATTGGACTGAGATAGAAGTTAAGACACCAAACTGTCCTGAAATTTCCCTATATCCAGGTGCCGGCAGCTCTGCTTTGTCTCTAGGGTTCTCCATGGGCCTCACTCTTCCCTCGTGCAGTAACAGTAGCTGGAATGCCCAACACAAAACTGCATATTCACCAAGTGCCTAAGCCCAAGGGTTGTCAAAAGTCCCAAATCCCCATGTGAACCGTAGCCTCTGCCCGGGGCCTGGCCATAGCCCTACACAATTCAGCAGGGGATCACGGTGCAGTATGAGTAAGGCTTCAGTTTCACTTGAAATGGTGGAAAGTGTAACTGAAATATATTGGAACAATTTTTAAACTCAGAAGGCCCTTTAAATCATCCTCCTTCCTACATTCTTCAAAATCCCTGTAACGGTGGCCTTCATCTTAGCACCAAGCACTACATTGCACAGAGCCAAGATTAGCCTTGTCATAGTGAAAAATAACCATCTGGCAGTCCTGGTACAGTGTAACAGTGTTCTACTCAGAAAAGAAACAGTGCATTTTAACTATGGACAACTAGTCTCACATCTAATACCGTTACTGTGTTTAAAAGTAACTTTAATTTTTGTCACTTTCCCTAGGAGGATCAATGACATTTTTCCATGAGAAAGTGGGCGGTGACAACATTGAATGGGTGTGTGCAATGACATTTAAATGTTGTCCCTTTATTCAAAAGTTTCCTTGCCTGCAGAAAATTATAAAAAATATCCATATTTTTATGATATCTACCAGAAATTCATTCCCAGGTGTCAGCTTCCTGATTCAGAGCTGCATTTCCATTTGCCACTCCTCTTCTGAACATGTCATACAGTAAGAAAAGCACTGTTGCTGACATGACCCTGATAGGCTGACATAAAAACAGAAGTGAAAATGGTGATGTTCAGTCTCCTGCTCATTGCCAGAATGCCCTTATAATGACACTGCTCAGACTGAGCGTTTACTAGGGAAAGGAAACAAAGGAGTTTGCTCTGTGTGAGACTACTCTCACATTTTCTCTATCATAAAGTGACTTTCAAAAGCTGTTTTAAACAGGATGAAAAAGGAAACTACTTTCCTTCTATGCAGTGACACAAATAGAACCTACACAAGAGAAAAATCTTCTTAATGTTCTTAAACTAGTTCTTATAGACCAAACAATGCAAAAACATATGTGTGCAGATAAAAAGTAATTATAGAAAGAGTATTTTATTGTATTATTCATCAGATAGTATGCTATTCATCAGGTGTTTGACTGCACAGGCCTTTAATTTCCAGCGCAGCATCTGGTGCAGTAAAAGATGGTGTTAAAAAGCAATGACCTTTAGATGGGCAGAGCTTTAGGCTTCATTCAGTAGCTGACCAACTAATGTAAAATCATCAAAAAACAAAGTCAGAATAGATGTAAGAGTAACTAAGAATTTCTTTTCCTCTCCTACTTCTTTCCCATTTTAAAATAATTGCACTCCTCCATAAAGACTATTGAAGATAACCTCCTAACTACATTATAACTACACACTTTATGTTTGCCACTGGATTTCATAAGAATGGTTGATCTGGATGACAACAGTGTTGTCAATTCAAGTAAAGCTTACCCAGCATTTCTTGATTATGTGCATTTTGAATTGTCATGACAGCAGGATATGGAATTTTGGCATCTGTTTGGTTTGTGCAGTTCATGGAAAGACACTTAGGGCAAGCCTACCTCTCCCTTTTCTTTCCCTACATTGAATCTTTCACACTGATCAGACTTTATTTATTTGCTAGAAAAGAAAAAATATTCCAGGAAGGATGAATGTGAAGTCTAATTTCAGATTGTGAGTCTCTGAGGCAGAAAGTGTCTTGGTTTTGCTTCGTGATGTTGTGTTTATCAAAAAGAGATCCCAAGCATCACCTAAGTTCAGTACAAAAAGGAGACGTTGACTTTCTGTGAAAGGCACATAGAAGAACAACCATATGAGCATAGATTTTGTAGCATAAAATGCCAATCATCCATATAAGAATGTATTGTTTTTACAGCATTAAACAATTTCTATTTTTAGAAAACAACGAGAGAAGCCAATGGTGAGGAATGTTGTAATGCATGCTAATTTTTCACAACCTCATTAATTAAAATATGAAAGAATAAAATAATATAGGCAACCTCAAACCCATGAAAAATGGGTTCCATGCAATTGAAATTGGCAAACATGATGCTTTAGTAATTATTTCCAAATGGAGTCAGAAACGGAGCTGTTATATTTAAAAGAAAAGTATTTTTAAAAATATTATTAGGAAAAATATCTAAGGTAAATACAAGGTTCATAAGGAATTTATTATTAACCTTTATTTCATACATTTTTATTATAAATGGAATGATCTTCCAGTCTCAAAACTTTTCTTTTTCTTTAAGTAAATTGAACTTCAGTATCAATCAAAACAAAATGAAGTCTCATGCTGTAAAAGTTATGCTCAGAATTTAAGGTGCATGTGGGCAGTTTGTTTAATTACTCAATACGTAATTCTCAAGACAGACAATTTAATCTTATTATTCATGCAAGGTTCTTCTATTGTGTGGTACAAATGGAAGCAGTGGACTCAGTCAGTGATCCAGGCAGTCCCTTTCTGCCATATTCACCTACAATCTTTTCTCATTTCTCCGAGCACCACCAAAGTTTCTTATTTGTGCTCCTCTCCTGCTCCTCCCCTCCCCTCCCCTTCCCTCTCCTCTCTTCCCCACTCCTCTTTTCTCAGATGGATCTTACAACAGATATAAACAGAGAGATATTATCACTAATAAAAAGATTTGGGCAGCAAAGAAGTTAATTCTTTTTGTATGAAGGCAGGGTTTTTTAAAAACAGTGTTTACTCACAGAAGCGGATTACTGGAAATGAGAGACAGGTAATTGTTTCTCTCAGTGGTAAACATGAATTACTACTTTGTTTCCAAAGGAGTTTCACACACCCTCTAAAAGCTGAATGGCATGTAAGGTGAAATGCAAGATTGAAAAGATAGAAAAGCTCTTTGTTGATTTTAAGCTTAGTTGAGAAGACAAAGAGACAACAGAGCCATGGGTTGACATCAGACATGCATGATGCAGGAACATTAGTCATGTAAACAAGGCAACCTGAAAGGATTAATAAGATAAATTATACCCTAGTTATTACCATCTGAAAATCTGAAAGAAAATATTCTATTTAAACATTAAATCACACGTTTCACAAACAAAGGATAAAAGTTAACTATCTAGATAATAAAACAGATTCTTATAGGTATGCTACTGGTTAAAAAGCAAAGGAATCCACCTACAGGTTTTGTAATAGCAATCATCTGCCTGTTTGCCTACTTGTGGACATTTCTCTTTTACTTGAGATATAATTATTTTCCTTGCACTAACAAGCAGTTTGGGCTAGAAATTTGAGGCACAAAACTTCCAAATAAGCAATTTTGCATAGCCGTAAGACTTGCTCTCCAGACCCTTCACCAGCTCCACTGCCCTTTTGTGAACATGCCCCAGCTCCTCAATGTCTCTTGTCATGAGGGGCCCAGAACTGAACAGGGGATTCAAGGTGTGGCCTCACTAGTGCCACGTACAGGGGGATGAACCCTTACCTAGTCTTGATGGCCACACTATGTTGGATACAAGCTAGGAATCTCACATCACCAGCCTCAGCCCATGGATCTACTCTGGCCTAGAGCCTTTCTTCCTCCAACAGATTAACACTCCTGCCTGACTTGGAGTCATCTACAAACTGAATGAGAGGCCACTTCATCACCTTGGTCAGCAGTTGCAATCTGACATTTCTACTACAAGGAAACAGGGCTGTTTTCCTGCCAGCCATATGCCTGACTACACACTGCTCCTAAATATTCCACAGCACTATGAGAAATTTATCAATTATTTTTTATTTTGATGATGGACCTGAAATTTCCCTGTTATATTTCTACTTTTTGAGGCCTGCCTACAGAGTCTCCAGTTTCTCTTTGGGACTTGCCTGCCCTCTCTGCACAACCCTTTCTAAGTCTTCTTAAGCGGTGTTTCCACCTAACAGGCAAGGCCTACAGGCACGTGCCTTTCCTTTCCTATTCAGCCACCATCTATCTATGGATTTCGGGAATGCTTTTCATTTTTCATAGCCTTCTTTCTTGATAGCCACTACTTTGAAATTTTCACAGAGCTCTGCCTCCCCAGAGACTGGGATTGGGAAGCATGCTTGTGACCAAAGTGAAGAACTGGGCACTTTGCTTTGTTGAACCTGAGAGAGTGCTATCAGGGGCCTTGGCCCTTGATCCAGCCTGTCCAGAACCTCTGCAGAGCCTTCTGACCCTCAGTAGGTCAACACTCTCCTCCCATTTGGTATCATCTGCAATCTGACTGAGGGTGCCCTTGGTCCCCTTGTTCAGGTCATCAATAAAGATATTAAACAGAGCTGGCTTCAACACCGAGCCCGGGGGAGCCCCGCTAGTGACTGGCTGCCAGCTGGATGTAACTCCATCCACCAACTCTCTGGGCCAGGTGTGGGGGCCATCAGTCAGTTTTTATCCAGCAAAGAGTGCACTCATACAAGACATGGGCTGCCTGTTCTCCAGGAGAATACTGTGGGACACAGAATCAAAGGCTTTACTGAAGTCCAGGTAGACTATATCCACAGCTCTTCCCTCATTTACTGGGCAGGAATATAGCATGCTACATAAGAAACATGGTGTGCTTTCTCAGAAATACCTTACCTTACTCTTTTTCTGCTTTTTAATGCTTCCTTCCTCTCAGAAGAAGAAAGAGAAAAAGAAAAGAAAAAAAAGAGATCTTTTTTCTCAAGTTTAAAGCAAGTAGATCTTTTCAACTGGAAACCTTGAAAACAGCAAAAATAAATCTTCAAGAATGTATAGAAGATATAGAAGTAACCTATGTTTCCAATCAAAATATTTATTTCCCGAAGACTTAGCCCATGAAATGCTGTAGATCTTTCAACAGTTAATATCCTTCTTAGGTTACTACATAGCAGAAATTGCAACTTTTCTGTGCTACTAAGTCATTCCTGGGTATTTCCTCACCTCAGTGTGTATCAATGGCTCTCATATGCAATGATAATATAAGGAAATATAAAAAATTTTGAAAAGTTTACCAGACCATTTTATTTTAAAAAAATTTCCTTTAGGAAAAGAGATATTTTTAAAATAATTTTTCAATTTTAAGTGCTTTCAACTTCACAATGTGCATATATGCTGGTAGGTATCATGGCAACATGTTATAAAGAAGCAATGACATTACAAGATGCAGAACTTTAATGTCTCTTATCAATTTGGATACACTTGCACTTCTTTAACAAGCCAGTGTGTTGGGTTTTGGTGGGGTTTTTTGTTTGTTTTTGTTCTGATTTGTTGGTTGGGGTTTTATTTGTCTTTTGTTTGTGGGTGTTTTTTCCTTTTTTTTTAATAAAGAGATGAAAATAGTTGATTTCTGAAAGACAAGAAAGTAAATTTAAGGTAGCAGCAATAATATAGCAGGAAACACAATCAAGCTTTTCGAATAATGAAAGCTGTGACCATTTGTTGAGCAATCTACTAATTCCAGTCAAGACTACTATAAAAAGTCTCAGTCCTAAGGAAATATCTGACAGAGTGGTGTTTTTTGCCTACTAAAAAGAATCAGACTTTCTTAGGAACAGACTATCTCTTTGCTTTTCCTCAATATACTGCATTTCAGATGTTAGAAGCTAGACAAAGAATGACATCTGGTATGGGTTCAAAAGAGTGTTATGGTAGATAGAGTATTGTCGAAGTGAAAGATAATTTACTCTGACTTCTACCACATAACAGTAACTCACAGCCACTGGGGTTTGTTCTTATTTAAGAAAGGCTTACTAATTCTCACTAAGATATATCACAGGTCTAAGAAACCTGAGACAAGATTTATAAAATGGCTAATGTGAAAAAAAAAAATCCAGAAGTTACTTTGTAAATAATGTAGGACCTGAACTACAGCATAAAGAGGATCACGTTAAATGAGTTTTATTATTTCAAATATATATATAAACTTGTAGAAATTCCTGTGACTTGCTGTTTATGAGAAAGCTCAACATATATTTGATTTAAAATGTAGGTTGACTGATTTTTTCATACTTTCCATAGTTTTTATCACATAAGTATAGATAAAACAGAGCTTTTTAGTATACCTAAACCAAACCATGCACACTGTGTAGAAATGTCTGCTTATATTCCCCAAACTGCTATGACTTCCAGCAAAAGATTGTTTTAAAGTTGTTTTTGGCTAAAGATTAGGAGAAACTCCACCAGAAAGAAGACATGGCTTATGACCACACATTATCAATGTAGCATGTGGTGGCTAGCACGAAATCTGTTTGTCTGTGGATGTGGCTCCTTCCCTTTGGAGTTACTGCAGCTCTATCAGATCTAGATGTTTAAGAGCACAAAGCTGTGATTCATGTTGCTTGGAGTTCTTTCTTTTCATATTGACCTAGTTTCTAAATCTCTGGGTACACCAGATGCCTCTTATAATTTTTTCAGTTGCACCTCTTTTCTGTCATGAATTTCTGACTAAAATCTTAGTATTTGACATAAACAAATAACCAAAAGGTATCTTCATGGTTATATCTGACTACATACCCCAATTTTTTCATGAAGTAGATGATACTGGGGCAGTACAGAGGAACCAGCACAGAACTGTTCCACATCACAAGCACTGTTATGCAGTTACCAGGTGAAAGTATCTATAATAGCACGCCCCTTGACACAAGGAGAAGGGGTTTGTTCCTTTAAGAGGAATGTCCCCACCACTCTTCTGAAAAAGCAGGCTTCTGCTCTTGATGTACCTCTTGGCTATCCCTGTATTTTGTGGAGGGCTAAGACAGTGTTCCCAATGGCTGTTGTTGGTCCTCTCTCATGCTGGCACTTTGCCCTGTTGTGCTACTGCCATTTTAGCAGTTTGTATTGATCATTAAAGTATGGCTGCTATTCCTGTATTTCAGCAGTTGCAAATGCCAAATGAGAAATTCAACTAAATGAACAATTCAGTGTTTTGACAGTTCCTTTTTTCCAGTGGAGGTCTCAGTGTGCTCCTTGAAAATTATTTTAATATAACATTAGCACACAATCATATTTCTTCAGTTCTTCAAGGTTGTTTTGTGGTTATTACAGCAAATTCCCCATTACAATGGATTGAACTACTTCACCCTTACTCCAGAAGGGAAGTCAGTGTACTGCAAAACTACAAGCAGTCACAGAATATTTTTTCCTTGCAAAAGCACATCAAGGACCAGTTTCCACCAAAATACCCAGCACACAGTTGATAACAAGCTCTAAGTGAGATAGCACGGACACTGGAAGTGACCTAGCTGTGACCACTAATTGCAAAGCAGGTTTGTACCTCTTTACTGTATTTTGGCATGCTTCCAGTTCCATCTTAAATCTTTTCCACAACTGATATCAGCATAGACCCATATATTTTGAAAAATAATGTTAAGTAGGGTTTGTGGAGAACAGTTTGGTCACATGAATCCTTGTTTCTACCCTTTAAAAGCACATCTTTGATGACATGAAAGAAAAATATAAACATGTTCCTAAAAGATCACACAATAATCAGGTAATTGAAGCTAATACCTAGACACTTTGCAAAATACTCCAAAGCAATTATTTTAGAGTACTTTAAAAGAAGTACTCAGGGTTTTTTAGTCAGCATTTTTATTGTATTCTATTTGGAAGATATACAGCCCTAAATCTAAATTCTGTGAGGTTTCTTTTAGGGGAAAAAGAAAAATCAGAAGGGGTAAACCCCAATCTTGTTATTGTGACTGCTTCTTTCTAATAACCTTCAACACCTATAGAACCCTGATAGTTAATTTACAAACTACAGACGTCTTCTTTTTGAACTAAAAGGAAAAGTGTAGCTGGATCTTTAAGTTCTTACTGAACTGGAAAGAATCACTAGAAATATAACCAGCCCTATTGTCACTGACAGAACTCCCTAGTCCTTCAGGCACCCATGGATAAAAGGTTGGGTTTACAAATAGCAGAGAAATAACTGGGCCAAACTTACTTGCAACAAAATAATAACTCCACTTGACTAAATCCTTTTTCTTAAAATGCCTCTGACACATGAATATTCAGCATATTTATGTAAAAGATTAGTTTTAAGTGGTAACACAACAACAGACACTTTGATCTAGACTGATTAAAACAAAATTTTGAATTATAATATTTTTAATATAATGAAAAAAGTTATTTGACTAATTTATTCTTTGCTTCACAGAAATATTCTGACTTCCCTTTAAAGTAAATCGGATAGACATCAAGCTGAACTTTTTTTCTCCAATCTGGAATTACAAGACTGGATGAAACAGGGTTTCATATTTGTGTCTGGTTTTACCCTGAAACCTGACAGTGTTACTTGGTGTGTTAAAAAAGCGCCAAACAGTGATTATTTTGTGGGACCAAACCAACACCACTATACATGTGAAGTGGTGTAGGAATATCTGAATTGATTTTCTCCAGTGTTCTTTCATAAAACCTGAGGACTGCATCACAGCAGAAGTTTTTGGAATCTCCTAGTGAACCACTGACTCTTCCATTATGTTGTGCAGCAGCTGAATAGAAAGATGTAACTTCTGAGAATGTCCTGCCATGATTTTATGCAGCCTTGAAAGACACCTTTTCCCCCTCTCACCAGTAAGTAGGCAGCAGGGGTAATTCAAATGGGAAAAGAGAGAATGGTGTGTGGAAAAGAATATCATGTATTCTAAAAACAGTAATGGAGAGTTTTAAATTAAAACAGAAAATACAGACATATCACCATCCTGTATGAGCTCCAACATGTCATTCTTCACTATAAAAAAATCTTAGTCTGGTACTGAGTACAGCTTTGCTCTTGGCGGCCCAGTGTGAACCACACACAAGAGATCTTCATGGTCTCGCAGTCTGCCTTTTGCACATAGTCAAAAGGTACATGTGTTAGTAAGCTCTCTGTAACCAGACTCAAGGATGAAGTTCACAGCCTGTTTGTTTCCTATCTATAAGTATAAAATATAATGTCAGCCTCCCATCTAATAAGCTAAAGGACCAGGTATATATAAATAAATTAGAAAATACTTTTTTATGAAAACACAACCAAAATCTCTTTGTAATTTCTTCTATTCTGCATAAATTGATCACAAATCTCAGAGGTTTTGCATCTCCATACTTGTGAAGCATCTTTTGATTTGTGATGTATTTGGTGAATGCATGTGAGTGTGCATTGTGTGTACAGAGGAAGAGAAAAAGTGGAACAACAGAGTCTTATATTTAAAAACATGGATGTTAAAACCCACCTGAATGAATCATACAGCCCCAGAAATGGACAGAGTTACTGGTAAGGGAAAAATCCAAAAAATGTCTAAAGCACAGCCTTGAATCAGTTAATATGGTGTCAATTTGACAACAGAGTTTGCATTTAATAAAATCAAATTGTTTACTAAAAGGAATAAATAAATTTTGCCCTATTTTTGTATAAAACTTTGGGAAAAAAAAGAAGCAGGGACTCAATCTGAAAGAAGAATGTTCCATCATTTTCTTATCATATGGTAAAAAGTTAAGGTCTTTTGGATTCTTAATTACAGAATTATCTCCAGGAGCTTTTTTCCTCTTAAGATATCAACAGATATTTATTATTTAATGTAAATTATTCTCCTTGTATTTATTTCATGGTAAAACCTACATTAATATGTCTGTTTTCACAGACACACACACTTGCAAACAGATGATCTAAATGAAGGTGATATTCCTTCCGTCAGGATGTTTGCATGTATCAATGTCATGCCAATACTTTCAGTGCATTTTAACACTATTTTTCAGGTGCCAGTTGCAGTTTGCCATTTATGCTGAGGAACAGAAGATACTGCTGAAAGCAGAAGACAACAGCATTCCCTAGCATCTGATGCTCTTAAAAGGAACATTTTTAACCAGACTGTATGTGTTTTGAATAATCATTTGGAACAGGAAAAGGAAAAAAAATGTGAGGTTACTTTGGTTTGACTTCAATGGATCATGGCATAAACTGAAACTTTAACACATCTGGATCAGTTTCTCTTCCCAAACCTTCAGGTTCACTGAATGGCCTGCCTGGGAATTGATTTACCAAAGAACAGTAAATTGTTTTTTTTCAAAACAATCAAGAAACAAAATTATACCCTGTATCATACAATGTTTTATGTCTTATCTATAATTTTGTACATACCACACTTAGTGCCCTAAACAGTACCTGTGAGTTGATCTTTTTGCTCAGCTGAAGCAAGAGAAAGCATTTATACATTTTACTATTATTTCATATGTTCAGGGTATTCATAAGATATACTTTTCCAGAAAAGTTGAGAAAGCATTAATATTCACTTTTTCATTCAAGTAACACATTGATATATCTTATTACAGTGAGCAACTAATAGTCACATACTAGATAGAAGGTGGAGCTCAATCAGAGGCTTAAGGCAGTACAATCTGCCTTTTAGAGAGGACAAATCTTCCTGGATTGGGCCAGATGCTAGGAGCCCAGTTTTCTATAATAATATCCCATTCAGCAAGAAAATATCTAACTAGGCCCAAGACATCATGTAATGTCTCCTCAAATGTTTTCAATGAAAAAAAAAAAAATCCAACAAAGCAAATATCTAAAGCAGCACTTCAAGATAAATTAAACTCTATTTTCTACTCTCTCATGCTTTTCAAATACTTTACCATGCCAATAAAAGTTTTTCTTCATTTTTACTGGAGATTTACTGCAGATGTCTTGCATTGATATAAAAAAGTTCAGGGAATTATCAATATAATCAGATGGTTGATTTGAAGATTTCTATTTTTAAAGTTCTGCTATATTCCCATTAGACGTTAAAAACTCTGTGGAAAAAAAAATCCAAACAAATGAATAATAAACCAAACCAAACCAAACACACTCAAACAAACAAAAGTGACAGAAGGATACCTTGAGAAAGAATTGGTTTTTGTGAACTCAAGAGCTGCTTGTAAGTATTTTCTAGTACATTATTCCAGATAAACCATATTCCAGCACTTCCTTGTGCAAGTAATTAAACCAGTCCCAGATGTTCTTCTGGGAAGAAAAAAAGAAGATATTAATGCAGAGCAGCAAAATTATGAAAGATCTTAAATAAGAAAGAGTGGACAAAGAGGGACAAATATTCCCTGCAGTACAATTCTGCACCCAGCAATATTTCCACAATTACCCAGGTTTCTTGAAAAGAAAGCTGTTCTTGACAATTAGGTTAACATAGGCGACTCTGGATGGTTGCCCTTCTCTCTGAGAGAAAAAAGAATTCTCAATATATCTTAGGGCATGCAGTATATTTTACTAACCATGTCAGAAGCCTGGGACAAAATCCTATGTCACCTGAAGTGAACAGGACCCGTTGAATACATAGAGCCTTACAGTTAGCCCTGCACCTCACTCACTGAAAGTTTTCCATGCTCTGTGACTCAGGGGATGGGACTCACATCAGCTTGACTTATGCTCTTAGACAAGGTAGGGTAATGTGTGAGGCAGAGAAAGGAGATGAGGTTTATGGCTGGGCTGTAGCTGGCAGCCCACATTCAAGGGAAACCATTAGAAGACAACCATCCTAGTGCAACACTCCATAAATGACCTGTTGCACTCCTAGGGCCTTCTGTGAGGTGTCCGACAGCTTGGGATAGAAGTAAATTGGGACAGAAGTAAGCATGCTTCTCTCTCCTATTGTTTTCAAACACAGGGGCAAAATATGCCAGGCTTTGTTGAGCAATTTGCTTGTGGGGAGTTTCACTCAATTGAGAATTCAGAAGTTGTCTTGTGGTTTGGCTGGCTAGTTCAGAGAGAAACAACCAATACTCAAAACTTATTTAAAGACATGTGGGACCTTGTCTGCACCATCTGACCAGTTCAGCAGGAGCCCTCTGTGAACCACTTAAAGAAAAATCCTTTAGAACACAGTCTTTTCTCTTCCCATAATATCTCAGACTAAGACAGAGCTAAAGTTAACAATCATCTGTGATTTTTTTCTCACTATATTTATTTGCTTTCTTTTTCCCCCCAGTGAAAATGATAGTTTAAGAAAAGAAAATGCACAACCTCTAATTCAAACTAGGTGTGATTTCAAAATAAAAAATCTACTTACTTAAATGGAGAATTGAGATAGGCATTTAGGTGTCTATATACATTCAGACACACCAGAATTTATAAGAAACACAGACAAAATCAAGTTCCTTATAAAATAAGGTAAATGAAACCAAAACAGACAAAGCTTTACCAAATTAATTAAATACCTCTGCTCTTTTGGAGGAGTTGCATTGAAGTAACTGCTCTTCACTGCAGGTGGTACATTTCTCTTAAAATTAAATGTCATATTCTGAACTGATCTTCAAAACTGTAGAATTTGCCATGCAAAATGCACGCAGGTAATATCCTAAATGTTCACCCACATCTTCCTTTTGTTAGAGAAATGTTTCTCAGCTTTGTTGAGCTAAAGAAAAATCTAGAGGAAAGAAAAGAATTTTCTTGGAGAGGAGAGGTTCGGAGAGGTTCGGAGAGGTTCGGAGAGGAGAGGTTCGGAGAGGTTCGGAGAGGTTCGGAGAGGTTCGGAGAGGAGAGGTTCG